>JACXGK010008735.1:0-21594 GCA_016801125.1 Novumbra hubbsi | reverse complement strand
TGTCTTTAGAGGTGCCAGTCCACGGTGCCGTTAGAGGTGCCAGTCCACGGTGCCGTTAGAGGTGCCAGTCCAGGGTGTCGTTAGAGGTGCCAGTCCACGGTGCCGTTAGAGGTGCCAGTCCACGGTGCCCTGAGAGTTGCCAGTCCACGGTGCCGTGAGAGGTGCCAGTCCACGGTGTCGTATGGGGCTGATGGGGGCCGTGCGGTGTGGCGCGGCTCTCTTAGGTGTTTTTCCCGGCGTTGTGGGATGCAGACAGACTCTGTGCCGTCAAGCCGGCCTGCGGGCAGCTGGCGCCGAGTTTCACTGTGATTGATGGTCTCATCTGTTTCCCCGACAGTCAGAACTGTTAGTGCCGTTAATGAGCGCAGATCGTCCCAACGTGCTGAGACGTTCATCCAGAGACACACACACGCGCGTGTGGAGAGATGTGGGTCTGTGTGTGTCGTTCTCCGGCTTTTTCCTATCAGTTTGCCTGTCCTTTATTTTGAAACGCACGTCTTCCGGCAGCCAAGGTTTATATTCCCGTCCCTCAGTCTCCCCAGGGGCCTTCGTAGACACTAGTTCTAATCATACAGGGTTGTGCTCATGACAGCAGGTATCATACGGATGTGGAACTCCGTGTACCAGGCTGCATCACACTAGCCGCGCTGCCTTCAAGCCACACCGCTGTTTCCGTGGCTATGAATCTCCGTTACTTTATGCTGCCGTCTCAAACACAGAGCAGGCTGTCATAACATTTGGTCATCCCCCGTATACAGGTGTAAAATGGTGGAGACTAGCATACCTGAAACTGATCAAGAGACAACCGAATTTCGCAGATCCTATAATCGCACAATCACGTGAGCTACAGAATAATCCAATATACACTATAAGGAAACGCACTCCACGATAAAGGAACACACTGTAGTGCAGGTAGCCTAGTGGTTAGGACAATCGACCGGTATCTGAAAAGGTTGCAAGACCTTGTGTGTACATGAGACCGGACGGAAAAACTAGAGCATCTTTCATGTTTGCATGCGTTTGTAAATTCCTAATGCTCGTGTGCATAACACAGCGAGAGCTTGTGTTCGTAAATGTCGCTGTGTGTTTCGTTGTGTCCCTGTGGAAATCAGTGGAATGCCGCTCAAACCGAGGAGTTGCGGGAGTGATGTTTAAGGGAGGTGTAGGAGGGAGGGAATTACAGGACGGTGAGTGAGCCTTTCTCTGCTCTACACAGTCCACAGCAGGACCAGGCCTGGATCCAGGATGTGATTGACACATTAAGCGTGTTGGTTTGCCAGTGGGCTGTTTGCTGGCGTGCACTGGGACCCTGCGCTAGCGCGGACCGCCATCTGTGCTAGCGCTCTCTGTCCTCGCCTGTCGTCATGGTGACGTGCCCCCTCCTCAGCATAATGAAACCCATCAGTCTGGTGAGCGCGTGTATGCCAGCTCCTCCCTCCCTCCCTGCCGTCCCCCCACCCACGCTCCCACGCATCTATCGGGGTGTGTACTCCTCTCGCAGGACTGAAGTTAATCCAATGAGATGCTTCATTTCTGCTGGGGTCTCCCCGCTGGGGAGGGACTTTGGCTTCTTTCCCCTGCTTTTGATTGAAAGGGTTAGTGAAAATGGGTCATTTGGCGGTTGGTTTGCACCCACGCTTGTGAAGTCACGGTGTCCTGCCTGTCTTCCTGTCCAGCCGCCTCTCGGTCCATCTGCTGGTGTGCTGGTTTAACCGGGGCCGGCCTAGTTGGGTTGGGTGTCTGCTGTCTTGTTTACGGATTCTCTGTACATCTGATGAAACTTCCATTTTACTTCACTGTGTTTAGTCCAACAAAACACTGTTAGATGGTCAAAACATGACAGTTTTAAGATGGACACTAAACGCTTGGCTTTGTTGCCTCTTCTTCTCCCACAGCACTTCATGTAATGGAGTGACAGCGCCCTCTTCTGGATGGTCTTTTAACGTCACCTTAATAAAATGAACGTCTTCCATAAATGAACGCTATAAATGTGTAATTCAGTGGGATTCTGAAACTTTGGAGTAGAACGCTGTGAATGATTTGTGCCATGTAGTAAAGAGGTTCTATTGAGGTTTATGGCTCTCTGGGTGTTTTCAGTGAGTTATTCCTAATCAAACTCAGAATGTTTAACTCTAGAAACTGCAGTGGTTTGGTTTTCAGTTATACCCAAACTGAATTGGTCTGGTGTTGTACTGTTAGTGAAAATATCAATCAAAATATATGCATTTGTATGTATCTAATGTCTATATAGATTATTCGCTTATAGTATATGTATATCCAGTAGTGCTCAAAAGTTTGCATACCCTTGAAGAATTGGTAATATATGTACCGTTATCAAAGAAAACATGCGTAAGCAGGCAAAACACATTTCTTATATGTTCCACTGTAGGTTCCACTGAATGGCACAATCATAAAACAAAACATGTCAACGAAGAAAAAAACGGAATGAACCCTGTTCAAAAGTCTGCATACCCTTCAGTCTTAATACTGTGTATTGCCCCCTTTAGCATCAATGACAGTATGCGGTCTTTTGTAATAGCTGTCTATGAGGCTCCAAATTCTTAGCTCGTCTTGTCTCCAGGTCATGCAAGACTTTGGTCGTCTTGCATGAACCGCACGTTTGAGATCTCCCCAGAGTGGCTCAATGATATTAAGGTCAGGAGACTGTAAAGGCCACTCCAGAACCTTTACTTTTTTCCTGCTGTAACCATTGGAGGGTCAACTTGGCCTTGTGCTTAGGGTCATTGTTGTGCTAGAAAGTCCAAGAAAGTCCCGTGCGCAGCTTTCGTGCAGAAATAATGCAAATTGTCTGATAACGTGCTACCTTCACCCTGCCATTAATTTTCACTAGATTCCCTGTGCCTTTAGCGCTCACCTCCCCCAATACATCAGTGAGCCTCCACCATGCCTCACAGTGGGGAGTGGGATTCTGTTCACTACGGGCCTCGTTGAACCTTCCCCTCTCCGCTTATGGAAGTGACCATAAAGCTTTATTTTGGTCTCGTCACTCCAAATGACAATGTGCCAGAAGCTGCAAGGCGTGTCAATGTGTCGGGCATATTGAAATCAGTCTTTTTTGTGACATTGGCGCAGTAAAGGCTTCTTTCTGGCAACTCGACCATGCAGCTCATTTATGTTCAAGAATCGCCATATTGTGCTCCTTGAAACAACCACACCGTCTTTTTCCAGAGCAGCCTGTATTTCTCCTGAGGTTACCTGTGGGTTTGTCTTTGTATCCCGAATATTCTTCTGGCAGTTGTGGCTGACATCTTTCTTGGTCTGCCTGACCTTGGCTTGGTATCAAGAGATCCCTGAATTTTCCACTTCTAAATAAGTGATTGAACAGTACTGACTGGCATTTTCAAGGCTTTGGACATCTTTTTATATAATTTTCCATCTTTATAAAGTTTAATTACCTCATTATACAGGTCTATTGACAGTTCTTTTCTGCTCCCCGTGGCTCGGTATCTAGCCTGCTCAGTGCATCCACGTGAGAGCAAACAAACTCAATGACTATTTGTACACAGACACTAATTGACATTGTAAAAGCTGCAGGTGTGAGCTTTTGAGCACAGCTGTATATTTTTATACCGATCAGCCATAACATTACGACCACTAACAGGTAAAGTAAATAACACTGATGATCCCTTCATTGTGGCACCTGTCAGTGGGTGGGATATATTAGGCAGCAAGTGAACATTTTGTCCAACAGAGAAGCTACTCTAGCTCAAATGTCCATTTGATACACATCAAATACTTGTTCTCCCCACTGTATTAAATGTCGGACACACAGTAGAATAAACAAAAGAACAAAATGATTTGAAAAATATTATTGTATTTTGCTGAACGAGATTCAAAGATCCTAGTCAGTAGATCCGAACTTCACTAACTAACTTCACCATAGCTGTCACAGCAGTAAGTGGTTAAATCGAGGCTACATTGTTTGTGATTCACACAAAAAGGTGCTGCGTTAACTGTGTTAAATTATTTTAATGCGTTAAACATTTCAAATTAATCGTATTAATGTATGTGTGTGTGTGTGTGATTGTGTGTAATTTGTGAACATCTTATTCTAATAAATCAGAGGAAGTTGTAAATAAGGGATGAACCAATATTTGTTTCTGGAAGCTACTATAAAGCCACCATGGACTAATAAAGCCATTGCGGTAGAATTTTCAGACAGTGCAATTCGCAGAGTAAGGAGACGAGAGGAAGTGAGAAAACGAGCCATCTGTCACAGCTTTTACAGAAAAAGTCTGCAAAACGAAAAACTTTTACTAAAACTTCTTACTTCTTGCACCTATCTGTATATTTGACTGTACATGATTGCCGACCAGCAATCCGACTGAGTCTAAGCAATCACAGCTTGTTTGACAGTTTGTCTAGTTTTTTTTCTTGGTCGGTGGTTGCCATGGGAAACATGTTTCTTTGTGTACCATTGAAGATCCTCAGTCACCATTAATCTCCGGGCAGGTTCAGCCTAACGCCACCACTTCCAGCCTCCCGGACGCGTTGCATCAACACACTTCTCGCAGTTCTTTATTGCTTCTCATAGACTTGAAGTGCCGAGTTTAACGGGATGGATGTTGTGACGAAATCACATTCCTGTGGTGTCTTCACACTGCTCCTTTTTTTGTCGACATTTATAGCATTTCACATTTACGACTCTCCTCCTGAAAGCAACCACACAATATTTCTCAAGTCCAGGGGATTTAGGATGAATGATGTGCTACAACTAACACCATATTCATCATCGTCTTTCACCTTGTAATTATCAACTTCTTAATGTAGAGAGAGACAAGTGAAGTCATGTTCGGCTTTGATGGGGAGAGAGAGAGTTTGGTAAACAAGGGGTGATGAGGCGAGTTGAATCCACGGCATGTTTTTTGGTTTAGGATTAGAGTATAGACAGGTATCATGAGACGTGTCATTATGTGAATCTTATTGCACTTCAATGGCAGGTTTAGAGAATGTAAAACATTGTAAATGAACTGCGTTTCCCAAGTGATCCTGTTGTGCATCTGTTTTTATGTTCTGTTGGGAATTTATTTTCTCCCGTTCATTTTTCAACTCTCTTTTTGTTTTTGCTTCTCTGGTGTTTGGCTGATTGGCAGGTCGGAAATGGATATTTAAATAAAATGGAATGTTATTTTGAAGTGTTGGAGTTGCAAGAGGTGCCAGTGTCGAGGTTGGCTGAGGCGATTCTGTCCATCATCACCACCTGGTGGTATCCAGGATCCAGTTCGAGAGGGAGGAGTTCACTCCTTGGTTTCCGGGCTTATTGATGAGCTTGGAGAGTGTTGTGGTGTTGAACACTTAGCTGTAGTCAATGAACAATGTTTTTATGTACCTATTCCTCCTGTCCGGGTTGGGAAAGGCCATGTGCAATGTGGATTTTATAGTTTGTTAATCTCTGTTATCAGGGCTGAAAAATAGAGATCTTGGGGGATGTTTAGTTAATGGATTAATAGATGTAAGAGTAAACTCAAACCATCAAAAGTCCATATTTAGATAATACTACAATAAGCATCAGTGGTGATTAAGTGTTATGGCTCTCGCTGGTTTGGGCTGACATTGTTTTGGGATTCTGAGCCAATGGGATGGGTGAGGTTGCTGTCAGATCGATCCAAACGGCCAGTACAGACACAGCCAGGTGTTATTTTTAAAAGCGACAACCCTCTTAGATGTAATTGAAATGTGTCCTTATTTTGTTTATCTGGAAAATGTAAAAATGATTGAAGTTTCACTTAGATCTGGTCTGACCATATTTTGGGTTTTATTTTCAGTTTTCCTACTGGCAGTACGTCACCATGCCAGGAGATTAAGTCTAATGGTACAGGGCAGATGACTGATTCAAGGCTGGCTTTCATTGAGGTCTGCTTCCTGGTCAGCTGTTGGAGCTCTGAGATAGAGATTGTTAAAAAGCTTTCAGAGGATTTTGCCTAAGAAAAACAGCTCACAAAATGTTGAATAGAGGTTATTGGGCACATCGGTTGTGTTCTGCTGGCCATATGATGTGCGTTCAACCTACATAAATTAAACACTACTTGTTGAATATTTGTTTCAATTCTTGTGAAATTGGTCAGTTCTTATTTTTTCTTTGTGACAGTGTGCCTCAATAGACCAAGGCTAACCAGTAAGAAAATAATTTAGCAAAAAGAATTTAGCAAAAAGAATTGGGTAATCTATGGAATCATGGGCCAATGTTCTCTTTACGTCCCCCTCTAGTTTAACAAAGTCTAATGAGGACAAAACATACAAGAATCCACCAACAACACCTTATAAAAATGCAGAATTATAACGCTACCTACTCTTTGTTTCAGTGGCCAATATTTACTTAGTTTTTCTTAATAATCTCATATTAATTCTAATTGACTATGGGTTTGGAACAGCGGATTTCTGCCAGGAATGGCTGACCTGTTGAAACCCCAGCATGATGTTTCTAATGCTGTTCTGTAAGACCGGAGATAAGAGGCAGTTGTTGATTTCTTTCTCAAAGCACGAAATCTTCAGACCCTGTGACGCTTTGAAAGCAGCTCTCTTCTTCCCTCATTTTTTTCTTCTCCTTATTGTGTTTACTCTGGGCTCAGTCACTGTATGTCTCCTGACCCTGTTACTCTTTAGCTGGTTCATTTTCCTTAAATGTCAAATCACATTAACTCTCACCGTTCTGTACACATGCCCTGGAGGACAGTGCATACCCAGGCCAACAACTGCAATGGAGTTAGCAGGCGCACAATCTGGGATAAGGTTAAAAAGAAGTTTCACAATCTGGGATAATGTTGGGAAGCAAGCTCACATACTGGGACAATGTTGGGAAGCAGGCGCACAATCTAGAATAAGGTGGGAACCAGGTGCACAATCTGGGATAATGTGGGGAAGCAGGCTCACAATCTGGGATAATGTTGGGAAACAGGCGTATAATCTTGGATAATGTTGAGAAGCAGGTGCACAATCTGGGATAATGTTGGAAAGCAGGCGCACAATCTGGGAATTCTCTACCAGTAGCACCAGATCCAAGTGTCACACCGTTAGAGATTATGGGGGATTAATGTGTTCTAATCCACTCACCTTTCTGTCTATGCAGATACAAATGCTTTGGATGGGGCCAGTGAAGACGCCACTCCCACCCCCTGGTCTGAGCCTGAAGGTGACAACTCTCTGGGCTATACAGGTACGCACGTACTGCCAGGAACTAATACTCAAATATCCCTGTTTCCCTCTCTGTTAACAAGTCAATACTCGATATCTTCTGTGAACGCCCCAGCTACATATGTAAATACCAGACCAAACCCTTCCCTTCTGCATCTCCCTCTGATTGCTAATGTTAATTAAAAGCCTTGCAAAATAAACATGTATTGAGGGGAGTGACTTTCCACTCTTACAGCAAACTCTAAAGTAAAACAAAAACTGGAGGTGAACTATATAGCTTCCAATGCTGCAGACACGTTGTTATCATTATAATGCTGAATAGGAAAACTTTGACCCAGATCATCTTGTTAGAATCGTACCTTTTATGGCCCAAATATTCAAAGTTGTCTGGAGTCAGCATTACTCTAACTATCGTCTCAAACAGGATCTAAATTATTAAGCGTATCAGAGATGTGATATTTAAACTTCGAGAAGTTTAGACATGTTTTGCTAAGACCCCAGGTAGCAGGTAGCAGGTAACGTTTCCTTTGCCTCCCAGGTCGATCATGGTGACCATAACACCACTAGATGCAGCTCGGCCGCTGCCAAAAAGCTGATGATCCTTCTAAAGGCAAAATCATTCCATCTCCCTACTTCTCCCTTGGTGTATTCTTATAAAGGTTGTCTGCCATGGGATGATGGGACAATTAGAGAAAATAAGCAAATTGATAAAGAGTTTTTCTCCATTCTAATTCCCAGCCTTCTGACTCATGGCCCAGGAGAGGGACGAATTACAGTTTTATGCTGTACATAACATATTAGAATTTGATAAAGATCACAGCTTGAATGCATAAGGATTAAGTTATGACCTGGTATTTTTGCTCTGTTCCGCGTTCTAACGCAGCTAGCCAGCAAAGATCATTCAAATGTAATGTGATCAGGCACAGCCAGGATATTACCTTGACACGACTGTCTTTTTGGAAGCAGACCATTCAGATGTGTATGTACACACTTTCAATGATCTACAAAGAACAGAGAGATCAGCCCTATCAGGCTTCCAGATGCTACAGATGGGATGGTGGAAGGAAGATGGACTGGTTTTGCCAGCTATGTTCTTTTGGAAAAAAAGAGCTCTAACATAAACAACACTATAAACGAGATTTGTGCCTCCTTTTTCCCACCATGTCAACAGCAACAACAGCTAGCAAGTGGAAGAGAGAGGACGAGAGAGGGTAAGATAGAGGGTGAGAGAGAGCGGAAGAGAGAGGGTAAGATAGAGGGTGGGAGAGAACGGGAGAGAGGGGAAGAAAGAGGACGAGAGAGGGTAAGATAGAGGGGGAGAGAGAGAACGAGAGAGGGTAAGATAGAGGACGAGAGAGGGTAAGATAGATGGGGAGAGAGAGGACGAGAGAGGGTAAGATAGAGGAGGAGAGAGGGGAAGAGAGACGGGAGGGTCTGTGGTTGTAACTGTCAGGCCAGAAGGTACCAAGACGGATCGGAAAAACATCACAGCGACACTCCGAATGTCCATTTGCAGACAAGGGAAACAGAGGCAGGGATTGGGGAAGAAGAGAGCAGCGTGGTTTGTGCATCAGGAGTCCCAGATGTGCCGTAGGATAAAGAATATGAAGGCTGTCTGTCATATTTCACATGCTCATTGTGTGGATGACCCTGAGCTACTGGAGTACCTCGCTCTACGCTGAGTAGGTCTGATGAATGGAATGGAAAGGAGAGAGGGTTAGAGGGGGAGAGAGAGGGGGGGAAATGGAAGAGTTGTCGGATGGGTTGTTACAGATAATGGGGAGAAAGGAAAAAGCCTGGAAGTGGGTTGATAGAAAATATATATATATATTTGAAGATGAGAAAAATGAAAGCTGAAAAAGAAAAGCCCTGATTCTGTTGTTGCCAGGCGGTCAGTTTAGACCCCAATACATGGTTGGTTTTGAGGGTATTGAAGGCGTCGGAAAATACATAGCTAGTCAGACATTAACAGCAGCTCCAGGACTTCTGTACTGCGTGCGTGTTCTATTGATAGGAACACAAAGACTGAGCTGTGGAACAGAGAGGGGCATGGCACATGCACAAAGGGATCATCTGAGAACTGGGCTCATCGCAAAGACGAACTCCAACATGTGTTTAAGAGGGAGAAATCATAAATCCCTTTTTACTAATTAATCGTACAACATGATATATGAGGTTGTGCAAAAGTGCAGTCATTCTGAAACCTCAACTGCACGGTGTTCGTTGCTGTTCGTATCTGCGGAGATGCGACGTAAATGGTATCTGTTCCTTCGCAAACAACGGTTTCGTCGGGCTCAGGGACGTCATCAGACAAACTCCCCGGGCTCAGGCAGATCATCATGGCCCATCTTTTTCAATGTCTGACATTGTCTTCTGCCTCCAGCGGATTTCTCCTTTTGCTCATGACCACCGGTATAGCGTTACGATTCCTCTTTGAGTGCATTTGTTCCGTTGTTTACGTCTAGAATACGTCCGGGGGGGTGGACTAGAGAAACACACCGTACATATCAAACACTGCCCTCTGCAATGTTTGCCGCACCTGCTCTTGTGTTGGGGAATGTGCAGTCAGCTCTTCACGTGGACCTCTACATAATATTTATCCCATTAGCCGGGCAGTACAGCATTTGTTTAGGCAGCTGGTTTGGTGCTACAGTCTCGGTACTCCCTGGGAGTTTACATAAGAGACCTGTTGACTCTTCTGAACTGTGATGTGGTTGGAGGCAGGGAGGCCTTCTCTCCTCTCTTCAACATCACATTCTGGTGTTGTCGATGGATTTATCCCCTTTTCAGTTTTCAGCACTATTCCTCTCTTGAGAGGGGACATTTTACAAAGGTTTAAAGCAAGGAGACATATGAATCTGGGATTAACGTGATTGTATGACTTCTTGGACTTTGTCAACCTTGGAACGTCAGCTTTTAAGAGATTCCTACAAGTGCCCAAACCCTTCCCACAACGGGCCCTCTTTTCCCCCTGAGAGAGACAGGGAGGAATGGGGGGTTTCGGGTCAGGGGGGAATGGAAGTGGAAGAAGGGGCTGGCCAGTCAAAATGACTGGAAGGCAGGAATAGCAAGACAGGAAGACGGAATAAGTGGATGACGTGGTTTTGTTTTGCCATGTATCCCTCACAGGTCCAGCCAGTTGTCACTTTGAGGTCATGAGAGAGAGAGAGAGAGGGTGAGAGGGAGAGAGTGAGAGAAAGAGAGAGAGAGGGGGAGAGAGACAGGGAGAGAGGGAGAGGGAGGGAGAGAGAGAGAGAGGGGAGGGTAGTGTGCATGTGTGTTAGTGGAGAAGAACGAAATGTTTTCTACAGGAATGTGCTGATGGTTAGCCTGTAAGTGGCCAGACTTTATTGCTTGTTTACCGGTGCTGCTGTCTGTGGTACTGGTTCCAGAACGGGTCTCGTTTCATCGGCAAGCATTCAGCTGGGACGCCTGTGGCACACTTGAATTAAGGGGTTTGGGGCATAATGTAGGGGCGGGGAAGGAAGGCTTAGTCCCACTGCAGGAGCGATGCTAAGAGCTCGCCATGTGAACACATGGGAGTGCAGATACATACTTCACTGTTTGGGGATGAAAAGAGAGAGTATACGACAGGTTCCGGCTCTAGGTTCTGAGTGGATTGCGGGTTCTAAGAATAATCAACCTTTCTTACTGTACAACAGACCTTCACATACATTTTACCTTTATGAAGTGCTGTTCTAAAGTGCAAACTCAAAGCAGGTTTTAGGGGTAATTGTAGACTGGTATATCAGGACTGGCTCCAGGCATTAGCAACATAATCAATTGTTAAAAGCCCCTGGCAGCTAGAGGGCCCCAATCAACAAATAAAACATTTTTACTAAAACATTTTTGGGAAATAGGTCATACATTTCTATTCAGAGTTATGTTGTTAGTATAGAACGTGCAATGCATGTAAGTCACACCCTATACAAACAATTAGCCTATACAATGTGATTGACAAGTCAAGCCAATTTAAAACATTGCTTGTTCAAATCCATTTGTGGGGAATTTTTGTTAGAAAGTTCATCATGTTCCTCAAATATATTTTTGTCAGAGGTTGTGAATATTGAGACCATATCTTAAGAGCTATATTTTTTACAACAACTCCTATATGTATTTGAAACAAGGAGCATGCTAAATGATCTTTGGATAAGGTCATTAGTAGGTTCAATTCTACTCATTTTGCCACCCAATTGCAAAATGTGTAAAATGTCAGGAAATTTGCCATAAAACGATTATGTTTTCTCCTGGCCCATGACATAATATGCAGAATTGCATTAAGTTGGTTAAAAAAGTGCTTTCAGACCAATAAAAACATGTGTAGAATTTAAAAAACTTTAAAACCATAGATAGATAAAGCAGGTCGATTTTTCTGTTGTGAAAGTCATGAAAGAGAATGTCCTCTTGTAAAAAATCCTCCCTAAAATGATGGAAATTAGCCAGCAGAGGGTGGGCTTGCGCTGGTCATGGAGCGAGCTGGTAAACTGGGGTGAGCAGGTTCCATTGCATTCCTACAAAAAAAACCTGATCCTGCAAGATTGATTCTTCGTCTTTAGTCAAATGTTGTTTTGTTTTATTAGAAACTGATTAAATATGTTCATACCATGCCAACTTGTTTTAATTAAATGCCAACGTTTTTATTTATGCTAAATCCGAAATGATGTTTATTCTTAAATAAAAATGAACCAACTGAAAGGTCCCTGGGGTCGATTTGCAGATCTATAAGTGTATTTCACGATTAAGGAAAGTGCAACACTGCTCCTGGCTAATCTCCGCAAACGTGAATTTTAATTGACTTATTAATTTAATATATGGAGCCCAGGCAAAACACTTGGAGATTTAAAGGGCACATATGGTGTGAGAAAGTTGCGTTGGGTGTGGGACCATAGTTCACGCCTTAATACAGCTATGTCACCCAGCTGGGTAAATGACATGGTGCGGTTTCATTGACTTTTCATTGAAAAGAAGGAGAAACAGAACACCCCAGTCAAACAATCACTTTCACTTTATAAAACTGGGACATCATTGACTGTTCACGGTTCTTTCTGCTGTTGTTTGATGTTTTGTTCAAATTAGAATAGTCTGTAATTACAGGGTGTGTAATTCATTTTATTAGACACATATTGCATGGTAAGAAACATTTGTAATGCAATTCGAAAAATATTGTAGTAATCAAATTAATTAATCAAGAGTCAAAGTTGTTCTTGCTGCCTACGGTCATTACTAAAATTCGTGTTATTTTTAGATTCAGTTTGTATGTGTCCAACACAGGCCTAACATAACAGATAAAATTGCCTATGGAAAACCCCATTGTGTACTTGGAAGATTGGCGCATACCATTTTACAGCCTCACTGAGCGCTGCCTTTTTCAAACATCCCTTTAGCCCGAAAGTAGAAGTCGGGTAAGCGTTGGCGGATAGAGAAACAGGCAACTACAATCGGAAAAGTGACTGAACTGAAGTTGGATGTTTGGATTTTGGACTCTGCCATATCACTCATGAGAAAGAAAACTATGCAGAAGTGGAAATAATATTTGATCAGATGAATTCCGCTAAACCATCCGTGATTAGTCTTGGATTTAGGAAGCTCAATTGGATCAAAGAGGAAGATCCCAATTATGTGGACGATCTTGTGGGCAAACAGGAGACTGATGTAACCCGTTGATTTAATATGAGCAATCGGTAAATTAAAACATCTTTGTAATACAGATACCTATCGTCAAATACCTATCGTCCCGCGCGGAGTTACTCGGGGACTCACAGCAGCGCAGCGCAGCGCACAGGCACACGGAGTTGGAAACGGCCTGATATATAGCTCACGAAAAACGGAACAATCTATCAAAATTAATGTGATTTAAATCGAACAGAACAGCACAAACTATTTCTGGATAATACAATTAGTTTCTGCCCTTTTCTGCGTTGGAATGATGCCTGCGCGTTCTGTTGGAATTTATTTTCTTCTCGGATTCATTTACATTTGTTCAGGTAAAGACTGCATTATTACACCAGGTTGACCTGGATTTTTACTTTGAATTGGAAACTTGTGTTCAAACATTAAAATATGTTGTTGTATGCTGGTGTGAGTGAAAGATTTCGTGTCGTGTGGGGAGTTGATGTGTTTGGAATGATTAGCATAAATATAAAAACTTTACGACCACCTTCTGATAGCTGTTCATTCCCTTGAGTTGGTGCGCCCAGCCTGTCCGCGTGGAAGTGGTACTTGAACCATGCTAGTCTGACTCATGATGCTAAAACTGAGAGCCAGGACATGCCCTTATTTTCTCAAGCAAGGAAGGAGCAATTATGAATCACTGACATTCTCATCAGCATCGTCCAGAGATAAGATCTGGACATATCTACACTATATATTTTTACTGGCCGGATAATGTGCCTGTTTCTAGAGGTGCCCGCATTGCCATTATAGGTTTAGAGTCAAAGTGATAAGAGTGGTTGCTACCAGCGGAGCGGGTGAATGATTTACCAAAGAGCCCCGGGTCACTGAAGAAGGGCCCCTAATGAAGTTCTATTAACAACACAGCTAGTTTGTACAGGTGAGGTTTGTGTACATACTGATAGGATTGTCCCACATCAATAGGACTTTACTGTTAACACAGCGATTTAGGAATTTATGACACAACCAAAACCATTTACTTCATTGAACAAACTGCACATATCTGTTAAAAACTGCAAAAATACTAACAATTGTTTAGCCCCCCTGCCCCGTTATATCACTTGTTTTTTGTCCTCTACTCAACTCTGTCATAGTCAACTATAACCCAACCCTATCTTGTCACAGCAACTCTTGACAGGTTCAGGAGAGTTGAAAACTGCAGCAAGCCTTCCTCCTAGACGAGTTGCAGCGTTTTCTTCCCACACTGTGCTTCCAACAAGGAAGTCATGTTTGTAAGGCCTGTTGGAGCACGCTCACTCACCTGATGACCTCGGTCACCTGAACGGCCGAGGGAATACAGAGAACAACTAGATCATGAAATCCCCCCTGACGATGCTTCTCCTCACAGGGACATTCTGGACAGTTTGCCCGCAGGGCTTCCAAGCCGCTCTTCTGCCAGCAGCACAGTAAAGGCTCTCAAAATGTGTCCCGTTTCCGGCTATGTGTGTCATGAAAATGAGCTGAGGAAGCGCTAATACCAACGGGAAACGCAGTGATCATTGCCCCTTTTTAAGCCATGCTGTTGTGTGTGTGTGTGTGTGTGTGTTTGCTCGTGGCCTCCTTTTCACCCCAGATTAGGGGGAGGCTGAAGGTGATCGTCCAGTGATAGCCCGGAGACATACCATCTCTTCAAAGTGGCCCCTGTTTACTAAACAGATTGTTTTCAGGTGTTGGCTTTGTAGCTTTGGCTGCCCCATATTTGGACAGGTATTTGAAGAATGCCATTTTGTCTTGTCTCTCCCACCCCACTGCGCAATAGACAGGAGAACAGAGGCCCATTAAGTAAAAGAGAACGGACCTGAGCAGGTGTCGTGCTCAGGGGCTTCTCCGCCTGCAGCTTGGTGTCGCTGTCTGGCCCAGAACCACCCTGCTATGACACTGTCGGTCCCTTTCTACGTGTTAAATGGGCTGTTTTAATAGAAGAATCCATAATGCTCTTAATAATGCCCATTAAAACAGTTGCTTCCTGTAAGAAAGGATTAGTTCCCCCACAAATGATGCGTCCCCGGGGTGAAAACATGATGCTAAGCTGCCCAATCAACCCCCCTGCCTCTGACAACTTTCGTTGTGATGAGTCCCTGGTAAACACTTAGCCTTTAAATAGGAATTCTTCCAAGGACAAAACCGCTTTTTCCCAACCTTTAAATTGAGCTTTTCTGGTCTGTAGCTTGAGAGGACTCTCGGAAGGCAGCTCTTGTGAATGAGGGACATTGGCCTGAGATAACAGCCTTCCATACAGGCCTGGCCTGGCCTTGAGACTCCCTCAGCCATGGCTGTGTCACTCCGGGCCAGATATCTCCTTTTGTTGGAGGTGAGGCGGATAGGGGGAGGGGACTGAATGAAGTGGGTCAGAATATCTTCCGTCACTCGCTCTTCCCGAGAGAAGGAGGACCCGGAGATGCTTGGCCCGCCTCGACAACCGGGCACGGGTCAGATCTGAGGAACCTAAACACGCTGGCTAGTTGACAGCAAACACTGTGACGGCCCCTGCTCCTAACAGAAGGACAGTCCACGGCCCTGCGAGGACACAGCCAGTCATACCCCAGCATGTTAGTGTTATGGACTAATACGGCTTGATGAGAAGGCTGGCCTGCTTTGTCATCCCGTATGTTAATGAATCTTCCCCAAGCTCATTTGATGCTGACAGTGATGCGCTGTGTTCCTCCACTAATGAGACTCCTCCGCCACGGATGATGAGGCTGACGGCTGGACCATCTTGTGCCCTGAAGAAGCTCCCTTTGATACTCCTGTTCTTGACGGACTTGTCAGTTTCCTTCTGTTCTTCCTCTGGAATAATGAACTAATGAGGGAGTTACAGCGAAGGCCAGTTTGAAAGGAATGCGTCTCCTAGCAGGTCTTTTATCTGTTCTCTCTCTGCATCCCTCAAGATATAAACGGCTGACACAGTAGTAACGGCAGAATATGGGAACGAGAGATTGAGAGAGAGGGATGGAGTGGAAAGGAGAGCGAGTGAGTGAGACATTTCATGGGAAATATTGAAAAACAAAGAGAGAGAGAGAGAGAAAGATCGGGAAAGACATCAAGTGAGGTAGAAAGAAATAGGGGGAGAGAGAGGGGGTGTAAATCCCCCACCAGAGTGTTTTGGAAGCTCCAGCATCCTCTCCTGTCCCCGGGGCTGGATCTGCTTCATTCATGCCGGCCAAAGAAGTTTGCTCAAAAAGTTGTGTGTGTTTAAAAGGAAACGCACCCTGCTCAAGATAAATGTAGCATTCCGTTATTCCTCTGTGTTGCTTCTCCCTTCAGCCTACAGCCATTTTGGCACCGCTGACTCCCCCCAACCACACCATTATGGTTTGAAAGTCATTCGTTTACCCCGCTTTTTTTCGCCTGGATATTTTCAACCTGTTGTGTGATTTATGTGCGAAGTGGGGTCGGCAGTGTTGTTGTTGTTGTTGGAGGTTGAGCTGGAGGTGGCAGTATAGGATGGTTACCTTACCTTTTTCTTAACCCACATAAAGCCATATTTAAACATCAAGATGCGGCTAATGGTGTGAAGCCACTAGGGCAACCACAGAGACAATCTGACCATGGTGCTCTCTAGGAACACCTGAATACCTGACCGCCAGTCTGAGATGACTCAGGCCTGCAATAAAACACAATAGAACTGCACCGCTATCCAATTGCGGCCATGGTTTCGTTTTCACCTGGCCACGGTCTTGGTCGTTCCTCATCAGAGGCTTTAGTTATAAAGTCAGTTTAGGGTGAATTTCACATTGGCATTTTCATGTGGTCATTACCGAAAGTCTTTCTTGTTTCTGTTTTCTTTAATGT
The DNA here is from genome assembly GCA_016801125.1 of Novumbra hubbsi. Lineage (NCBI taxonomy): Eukaryota > Metazoa > Chordata > Actinopteri > Esociformes > Umbridae > Novumbra > Novumbra hubbsi. The sequence goes on along the minus strand of JACXGK010008735.1, from coordinate 4,980 downwards.
GTCCCCCTTCCAGCGTCAACATGACCCTTGGAAGATCTTTAGTGAGTTTTGATGTAGGTATGTGTGTTTATGTGTGTGTGGCTTGTAATGGTGTCTGTCCACGGTTTTGTGCGTGTTGTCAGAGTAGTGCTGAAAAGCCGTGTTTCCTGATTGCGTTCCTTGTTTATGTTCTGGTTTCCTGGCGTTTTTTCAGTGAGCTGTTAGGTCAAGCGTGGCCGCTAGCCTGGGGCGGAGGAAGATGCAGAGGGCCGTAACAAGTGCTTGCGGGGCTAGGTCAGGGGTCATCGCTCCTCCCCGCTCCCACACACGAATCGCACACATACTCTGCCACTCTCCGTTGTGTTCCTCTGCGGTTCAGGGTGCTGTCTTCGCTGACCCTGACGACTGTCTGGAATGTGTGTCGGAATGAGTGTTTCTGGCCTGGGGCGTCGAGCTCCTCACCACCCCCTCAGCTCTCTCCGAGCTCCCCACCTCTCCTCCACCTTTCTCCTCTGCTTTGTGCTCCCCTCCACCTAATTTTTCCATCCCCTTCTCCACTGTTCCTCCCCCCCCGCGTCTCCCATAGTGCTGTGTGGTCTCAGACTGTTGGACTCTGGGAGCTGAGGTGATCGTGACCCGACCCTCCCCTGAGAACCGTGTCAGTGACCCCAAGCCATACAGGCACACATCCCTCTGCATACCAACCGACCACAGTCCATGCTGCGCCGCTGATCCAGGTGGATGATAGCGCCAAGCTACGGGATGCCAAGGGTTTTGTTCTCGACTGTGGGCAGTCTGTTCTATCTCTTCCAAATCCTTCCTGTCCTTCGGAGGTGTCCGGTCTCAGCTGTGTGCTTGGTGCTCCGGTAGAGAGAGATTGGTCTTGGATAATTGGTTGTGTAAATAAAGACTGTTTGTTTTTTTCCCCTGGCCACGGGTTTGGGTTAGTATGTGGTTGACTCGAGGAGGATCCCACATGTCCGGCCCCCAAGTGTCTGTTTACTCTGGATTTCTATCCACTGTCCTCCTCCTCTTCCCGCAGTTAAGCTACGGAGGCAAGGAGTGTAAGTGTGTCTTAGTGTGTATGTGTGTGTGTGTTTGTTCAGAGGGTCAGCCAGCTGGTTTCCCTCTCAGATTCCTTTAAAAAGGCTCATTGTGAAAAACCAATTTTGAGTGCATATTACACTGTTATGACAAGACATGTCAGGTTCCCAGTACCGTGGGGGCTGTTTACCTGTCAATAACTGCCTAATACCGGCCGTTATAATGTTTTGCTTTTCTTTGGATTGTTAACACCAGCTTCTCCCTAAACAGACTCAACACAGGGTGAAGCCGTTGAGATGTGCTGAGTCGGGTGGGAATATTGAACCAAATAAACACAGCTAGCCTTCCTCGTTCAGAGCAACGGGGTCTCCCCCTGTCCCCCACGTCTTTGCGGTAGTCTAAACCGAGTCCTCAAGACTGCCCTACATGTATTTCCTCTCTTAAATCCCCTGGTGTCTATCATGCTCCTCCTGACGTCAGCTGAACTCCGTAAGAAGACAATTTGGCATCTTCGGACTGTAGATGCGAGGCTTACTCATAACTCTGTGTGTTTACAGAGTAAATCCAGTGTATCTGATGACGGGCTCCAAGCCGCGCTCTCTTGGTCACAGAGCGCTGTCTAACCCGGCCAGGTGTCAGCTGCTCCCCGACCCGGCTTGGCGGGCTTGACTCATGACTGGGTTGGTGTGTTGTCCTGCTGACACACTCCCGGTGGCACCGTGCCGGTGGAGCCTCCGACAACGCGCTCTGCTGTCCTCTCAAGGGCCAATTAGCACCCGCTGATCTAGGCCTAACCTCGTTGTGAGCGGCTCCACATCGGCAGATGACAATCCGCCCACCTGCCCCAAATGAGTTTCTACGGGGAAATGAGCTGTGTCATTGTGTTAATGGGGGACGCGGTTCATGCGGGAGGAATCTCCAACGGACAGCTGCGGTGACGGAAGGTTAAATGTGGCTGATGTCCACTTGGCTCTTGAGTCTGTTAAAACCTCCATGAAGCCACCTATCGATTGATGGACCAATGGACTGAAGATATTTTTTCTTTCCTTGCCGTTCTTTTGCGTTCACAAATGGACACACAAACACACACACGCATTAACGATTAGCTCGACCCTTTGACTAATTAGGCTCAGGATTAAGGCTAATCAGGATGTGTGAAACGGCTCAGTCTCGTTAGCCTGGATCGGCGCGAAATGTGCATTAACCCAGCAGCGCTTTGCCATCCCACCCTCCCCTTGGCTCAGTCATTAGTGACACACCAGATAGACAGTTCAAAGCTTTCTAGGGAAGAGTGAACCCTAATAAAATGCTTCTCCATCACTGCAATTCTCTTCTTAAAGAGACCGAAATGCACTTAATTTGCCTAATTTGTGGATCTATCATTCTGCGTTATCTGTAATGCTGGGGGCTGGGATCCCCTGATAAGTATGCGTAATGAGCCTAGCGGAACGCTCCTATAGTTGTGGTAATGGTTTGCGATTGAATAAGCCCCCCATCCCCTGGCAGGATACCTGATCCGTCCCGCCCCAGCACTCCTGACCACGCCCCTCTCATCTGAATAAGGAGAAGAGATGGGGGGGGGGGGGTTTATTGGATTTGTGTGGATGTACCGGATGTCAGACAGGATTCTGCTGCTGTATACATGTTCATTTTCTACTTCAAAACCTTATCGTTTACCATTACTGGTGTGTCATTACATCGCACACAGGCTGACTCCTGCTGTATCGGAGTCGGCCTGATTGGCCGTCTTGGTAAACTCGAATTGTAAACGTTCCAGAGCACTTGGCTTGGTTCTTTCGTTGTGGTGGCTTGGCCTGACAGGTCTTGGCGACTCTGCTTCAACTGGACGGCAGGCTTCATTCGCGGGCCCCTCTGGCTGGGCCCCAGCTCCACCGCATCAAGTCAAGTCCCATCCAACCAGATGCCATCCACCAGCCACTCCTCACCTAACGGGGCTGATTGGTTGCTCGTTTAAAGGAGTGCGCGTGTCGAGGGGCCCCAGTCAGAGAGAGTAGCTTGCAAGCAGGACTTGCGAGCAGAAGAGCATGGGCCCTAAGGGGTTAACCTTGTTATCACAGAGAGAGGACAGGCCTGTCTTCAGCTTCGTTAACCACAGACTGACCTCGTAATGGAGCCCCGGCCTGTCTGGCTGACTTATCAGGAGTCTTCTCTCCTGGCAGAGCGGTGCTCAGTCTGGACGACAAGGCGGACGAACACAGGGTCTGGAGGCTTCTAATGAAGGGCGGGTATGATTTCGTTAGTCAGGGAAAAAGTAATCGTAGGAGGCGGTGGTGATTGGGTTCGGGTGTGTTTATGTATGGAGTTTGTTTGTTTCTTCCTGCTGTGTGTGTGTGTGTGTGTGTGAGGGAAAGTGTTTGCGGTGTGTGTGTAGGACCGTATGGGTTCTGGGCTCAGTGAGAGTGCGTACGTGGGGTTGCTGGTCACGAAGCCCGGGGGCACACGGAAGGGTTCAGGACAGAGGAAAAAGTCAGGAGCAGGCTTGTCTGTTCGGTGAGTTCAGCCGGGCGCACCTGAGTGACTCGGACAATGAAGATGTTAACTCGAGCCCCGCATGCATTCGTTCTTGACGTACACGTCACGAATCCTCCTGCCTGGGTGATTGTGTATCTCCCTCTTCCCGTGTCCTGTGTGATCGGCGCTCTGCCGAACGCTCCGCTGACGGCGCCAGGAGCCGCAGAACCCGGTGTTGTCTCTCCCCGGGTTGGGTTACGTTGCGTCCACCGGCCCGGCTCTCTCTCTCTCCCTGAAGATACAGTGGAGGTGTTGAGTAAGGACCCCGGTGTCTGGCGTTCGGCCAAATCCTCCACTGCCGAGACCATCAAACTGCTCCTTCCAGCTAAATGTGATGCCTTTGTGACTATCTGAACTTGAAACCTTACCTCATTGGAGGAAATGTACCCGGGGTGAAGGGGGAGGGGGGGGGGGGTCCGGTAGAGATTGGGGGGGGGTGGATAGGAGCGTTTCGTTGCTTCTGTCTCTGACATTTCTTGTCTCTGGTGGTTGTGTGTGGAAATAATGAACTCATGCGATCCAGGCGAAGGGTCTGTGGCCTTGCGGATGGGCTCTGTGATAAAAGGGAACACCGTGTAGTCATTAATCTCACTGGCATTTGCTCCCATAGAGAGCCACCACGCTCCCCTCCACACCGCGCCCATCTCAGCTGCAACACACCTTGGATTCACCTCCGAATGGTCTTTAACACACAGTACTGAGCTGCTGCTTCCGATCATCCCATGATGGGTTGCGCTAAAAGCCACAGATCCTTTCCCCAATAAGCCCAACCCCTTGGGGTGTCAACCTGAAACCACATGTATTTCTCCCTTCACACTTTGACCAAATAATCTATGGTATAGTTTACCTCCAACACGCTTCCATGTGGGGGTGGGGGGGTGGGTGCTGACATTAGCAGAATCTCTTCCTATGGATTCCTATGGACTGCCTCCAGGGAGTGATGAGGACCTCTGTTCTGTGTATTGAGGAGATTGGATAGGGTCTGGGAGTGATGATGGCCTCTGTTCTGTGTGTAATGAGGACATAGGATGGGGCCAGGGTGTGATGAGGGCCTCTGTACTGTGTGTAGTGAGGAAATAGGATGCGGTCATGGAGTGATGAGGGCCTCTGTACTGTGTGTAGTGAGAAGATAGGATGGGAACTGGGAGTGATGAGGGCCTCTGTACTGTGTGTAATGAGGAGATAGGAAGGGGTCAGGGAGTGATGAGGGCCTCTGTACTGTGTGTAGTGAGGAGATAAGATGCGTTCAGGGAGTGATGAGGGCCTCTGTACTGTGTGTAATAAGGAGAAATGATGGGGTCAGGGAGTGATGAGGGCCTCTGTACTGTGTGTAATGAGGAGATAGGATGGGGTCAGGGAGTGATGGGGGCCTCTGTACTGTGTGTAGTGAGAAGATAGGATGGGAACTGGGAGTGATGAGGGCCT
>JACXGK010008734.1:0-11619 GCA_016801125.1 Novumbra hubbsi | reverse complement strand
GGACAGACAACTTTTCAGGGATACAAATCCATTCTATGACGACGACATAAATAGATTAATCGATAAGCATGGACACACTGACACTTGTCACCTTCTATATAAATCGATGAAGCACAACAATATGTCCTATGCACCACAAATGCAGGATGATAATATATGCTTTCACTCACCAAGGCTGAGGGCTCACTTGAAAACAAAGGTGGCACAGCGGTTGTTCCTCTGGGAAAACGACGACTGTGAATGAAGTAATGTAGCTGCTGAATCAGCCGTCTTTCGATGGACAGCATAACTATGTGTACCTGTTCTCCTCCACCTGTTTGTTTTGCTGCTCAAAGGAGCGCCTGTATGAAATGTCAATTTACCTTCCAAGTGACCACATTCACAGTATTGTCATGATGACTCCTGCTGCTCTCATGTTTTGCAATCCTCTCGGAAATAAAACTATTTTTAACCAGTCCTTGACCAAGTACCATCTCCATCAAACAGCAGACATGGAAAATAGTATGCATTTTGTAAGCTAACCGTTTAAACCGTTAGCCACTTTGTCCTTCGAAAACCACTCTACACAAATACTTTTACCAGCAGTTTGAGTTATTAAAATATCCCTTGGCTGTAGGGCACCAAGGCTCTTTAATTCAAGTTTATCCTCCAACTAGGGGTTTTAAACCGGTGCTTGAGTATGAAATCCCCTTCATTCATTTTCTCACGTTATCTGGGGTTAGCGAATCTAACAAGCTAGCTTAGACAACCTGCCCTCCTCGCACTTTTTGCTGACTAATGTCGGCGCCAGACAGCCAATCAAGTATTAAATATGACATGACGATGTATCGGGGCTAACTGACTGTTGTCCCCAGTTGGCATCACATTGGTGTGATCTACATTGATCACAGTAACACTCTGAGCATGCGTGTTAATGGTTTCATTACAGTACATTGCATTGTGAGACAGGGGATGGCCCCACGCTTAGCCCATTCTGGAGTACTACAGCGAACAGGAAAAGGGAGAACGCAGTGTGAAGCAGCAAGGTACCAATGAACATGAAATAAAATCCCCACACAAATAATATGCAATTTAGCAAGATGCTTTATTCATATATTATAAATTATAGGAAGTAATCTTCAAAAAAATTTATAAACATAATTTTGTTGCAGTACTTTCTGTTGCCAACAGGTAGAGCTGAGCCCACCTGCCCCTAATGACCAGACGCCACTGGTCGTAGGGAATTTCTGCCACCACAATACCTGCAATGCCCCATTACACCACTGGGCAATTAAATGATAAGGATTATATGTGAACCATCTTATTCCTTCCTACCTGAAACGCTGACAACAACCTCAGTTCCACTACAATATGATAACATGTTAGACTTCTAAAATATTATAACTGTTTCGGGCAACAGTTTTGTTTACCAGCCCCAGTTAATGGCCATCCATAACATATTAAATATATTCTTCACTGGGCAAGTCATACCACTAGAAATATTTAGACTATCCTGTTTCCTCTTTGCCATTGAGGCTATTGGTTGCATTCATGAGCAGTATTTTGAATATGTCACAATGCATTCAAATGGTTATATTTACACAAGCAGCCCATTTCTGATCTATTACTTGACAAATCTATTACTTGACAAATCTGTTACTTGACAAATCTGTTACTTGACAAATCAATTACTTGACAAAACAGATCAGATGTGTTGCCAATATATTAGATCATAATGAGTGTTAGAGCAGCCAGAGTATCATGTCATTTAAAGATGCTAGTCCCTGTAAAGCCCCGCCCCCAGGAAGTAGGGCTTCACCACCTGACACATACCAATTTAACCACTGACAATGTGTACAGTATTTGAGATTATTATTATTAATAATAAACGTATTGATTACAAATATGAGCCCTCAACAAGTCCTGGCTCCACATACAGTCAGGAAACACAACACATTTAGACTGTATTGGCTTGAGCAAAGATTGTGGATCAAGGGACCAGTTATTATTTGGGGTTTAGGGTTATACTGACCTCAGAGTCTCTAGTTTACAGTGTGGATGCCCCAGTCCAGCAGAGAGCATCTTCACCCCTGAATCCTGCACTCCATTTTCACTCAGATCCAACACTGTCAGGTGGAAGGGGTTTGAGATGAGAGCTGATAATATCACTTCACACACGTCTGCTGTGAGTTCACAGCCAGCGAGTCTGTCAATAAAGAGCAAAATGTATTACATTAAAGTTACTCAATTCAAGTCACACCCATTTGTGCAACTATATTCAGGCCACATTCATGCCACAGCCGTTCTGGCCACTCCCATCGGGGCCACCCCCTTTTATTTCACGGTGTCATTTCATTCGGAAGCCGAAAGCAGTTTTTTTGAAAAAACAAACAAAAAGACAGGCTATTTGCTATTTGATCCAATACTGCACTGTGTACCACAAGACCAGGAGATGTATACAGACCCTGTGTACCACAAGGCCAGGAGATGTATACAGACCCTGTGTCTCACAAGACCAGGAGATGTATACAGACCCTGTGTCTCACAAGACCAGGAGATGTATACAGACCCTGTGTACCACAAGACCAGGAGATGTATACAGACCCTGTGTACCACAAGACCAGGAGATGTATACAGACCCTGTATACCACAAGACCAGGAGATGTATACAGACCCTGTGTACCACAAGACCAGGAGATGTCTCAGACCCTGTGTACCAATACACCAAAGATAATTCCTAGTATGGGTAAACTTACTTGGTAATAAAGTTGATTCTGATTCTAAATATGTAAACTTGATGTTATTGCGTGAAAATTATCCAATGTTGAGACGCAATTTTATGACGAGGTATTATGTCCCAATCGTTCCCAATACTGGTATACCATCTTACTATATACACAACAGTATGTCCTTGAAGTACGTAGTACATAGTATGAGATTTCAGATTCAGCATATTCATTCATTCTATATAAAGTGGGTGACCTCTCTCTCCCCCAGCGTTGGGGGAGAGAGAGGTACACCTGGTTGGGGGACTGGGGATCTGACTCTCTCTCCTCTGACGATTCAGGGGCGGAATACGAGGGCCAGTGTCCCGCTCCCTGCCCCAAGGGCCAGCGTCCCGCTCCCTGCCCCGAGGGCCAGCGTCCCGCTCCCTGCCCCGAGGGCCAGTGTTCCGCTCCCTGCCCCGAGGGCCAGTGTCCTGCTCCCTGCCCCCAGGGCCAGGTTGCAGTGCCCAGCTGAGACGCCGCCGGTGATGTGATCAGCTGTGACGCCGCCCTTGCCGTGCCCAGCTGAGACGCCGCCCTTGCCGTGCCCAGCTGAGTCGCCGCTGTTGCCGTGCCCAGCTGAGACGCCGCCCTTGCCGTGCCCAGCTGAGACGCTGCCCCTGATGTGCCCAGCTGTGAGGCCGCCGTTGATGTGCCCAGCTGAGCCGCCGACGTTGGTGTGCCCAGCTGAGACGCCGCCGTTGATGTGCCCAGCTGAGACACCGCCGTTGCCGTGCCCAGCTGAGATACTGCCTCCCCGGACGAGCCGCCGCCGCTGCCGCCCCCTGCGGAGCCACCGCCGCTGCCGCCCCCTGCGGTGCCACCGCCTCTGCCGCCCCCGGCGGTGCCGCCGTCGTTGCCCGCCCTCCCTCCCTTGTTTGACTCTTGCGGCCTGGAGGCCGCGCTTTGGGGGGGGGCTCTGTCATGTCCTCCATGCCGCTGTGGGCTCCCCAGTCAGAGCAGCTGCATTCAGTTGACTCTGATTGGGGAGCCTACTTAGGTTCGTTTTGCACCACACCCGGTGTGGTTTATTGTTTGTGTTTGTGTTATGCAACTTCACGGTTTGTCCCTCTGTTTAATTCATTTTCAAGCGAATACGCTACACGTTTCTTTGTACATCGTTTTATGTTCGTTAGCACCTTTCATTTACAATTACAGTTCGTGTTAGTTTGTATTTGTTTTGTTTATGTGGATTAAATCACCTTTCTTTATACAACAATGTCTGCTTTTGGTTCACCTCCACACTACGACCGTGACATAAGGAGAGGAGGCAGCAACATAGGGAGAGGAGGCAGCAACAAAGGGAGAGGAGGCAGCAACAAAGAGAGAGGAGGCAACAACAAAGGGAGAGGAGGCAGCAACTAAGGGAGAGGAGGCAGCTACAAAGGAAGAGGAGGCAGCTACAAAGGAAGAGGAGGCAGCAACAAACAGGAGAGGAGACAGCAACAAAGAGAGAGGAGGCAGCAACAAAAGGAGAGGAGACAGCAAAAAAGGGAGAGGAGGCAGCAACAAAGAGGAAAGAAGGCAGCAACAAAGGGAGAGGAGGGAGCAACAAAGGGAGAGGAGGCAGCAACAAAGGGAGAGGAGGCAGCAACAAAGGGAGAGGAAGCAGCAACAAATTCCAAATTCCATGTTTATGTCTGGATTCTCTGAATTATTGGTCCCTACTTGTGTGATGTGATGTGATTAACACAAATCAAAATCAGTTAATAGGAAAACACACAAGTTAAGCGCAAAAGATTGAGACATTTACAATAAGCATGTTTCACCAAGCCATTCTGTTTCTTATCACACTGCTCACTCAGTCAGGAAGTGTTTAACTGATACACACGTGTTTGAGGGTAACATTCCCATTGTTAGTTTTGTTGTTGTTTATTATTACTCACATCAGAGTCTCCAGTCTACATTGTGGATCCTTCAGCCAAGCAGTGATCTTCTCCACTCCTGTATCCTTCAGATCGTTCTTACTCAGATCCAGTTCCAGGGGTTTGACTCCAGAGCAGAGACCAGAGAAGCACAGCCTTCCTCTGTGACCCGACAGCGTGACAACCTGCAGAGAGTTTAACATTATTATTTTTGGTGCTGAATGTATTCGATAGATGACAAACAGGGTTTATATTTTATTTTTTACAATCGGTACATATACAGCGGGTGGACAGAAAAAATTTCACAAGATGTTTGTAACAACCCAAGTAATCCATTCATACAAAGAAACCAAAACTGTCAGGGTGTCCCCTGACTTGTTCCGTTTTTTCCGCCTCTATTACACCCCCTGGTGGTCCTTGAGTGATGTGCTCATCACGGTCACTACCACCCAGTCATCAATCACCCACTCAATGTCCCACACCTGTCCCTCATCAGTCAATCACCATCCCTACTTAGGTTCCTGTTTTTCCACGCCCCAGTGTCGATTCAAACTAAGTGCTACACTAGTTTCACCAAGACTAGGACTTTAGTTATTTGACTGCTGCATTACACTGCAGTACATGGCTTTCCAGCCCTTCTTATATTTACATCTATATACCTATCACTACCACAAACTCTCCTGTACACTCCTTATCCACCAAGGATTCCTCTAGTCGTGCGATTGGGTCCCTATCATCACTCTGTTCCATCGGAACCCTTACAAAAACAAATAAGCTCAGAAATTAAGGTATGTGTAATAATGTGAAATGACACTAATACTATACACTACAATACTCATTTCACCCGCTGTATATATTTTCATTCGTAATGTTTTTTTATCTATTAAAAATACAAACAGGCTTTTTTCACTTTTTCATTATGAGGTAATGTGTTGAATTGTCCAACTGTGGCCTTGAAACCTAACAGTCACAATCCTATAAATGTAAACCTGAGTGTCTCAAAGTAGAAGAAAATCACAAAATAGGACGGGATGTGGGTGGGTCAGCTGTTTCTTCACCTGCATCCACACACATTTTTAATGCCCCATCCTCAACTAAATAGATAAAGAGGAATTCTCAATCCCACACCAACCCTGAACACACACATATAGAGGCATCATTGGTCAATAGGAGAGCTGGGGAATATAATTGATTTTTAGATGGATCGCAATCCTGACGTGAACGATTCGGTTCATAAAAATAGTCGATTGTTGGTTTTAAGAGGGTCACGTGGTCATCATCTGCGATTCCTGGACATTCATCTCCACAGACTCATGTGTAACGCTAACTGCTCATTGTATTTGCGAAGACTGTCAGCTGAATTCACAAACTTTTACATAAGGAATGCAGGTTTTTGCTAAATGTTATTTCCGAGTGAATAATCACATTTTAGATTTTCCACTTAAACAATACATAATTGTATGTTTATCATGTCAAAGCTTTATTTTGTGATTACACAAAAAAAACGACTGAATAAGTTGATAAATAGGTTGACATGAACATTGACATTGAAAACAGTTGATTAAAATAAAGGCGGAAAGAGAGTTACAAGTATGTTTGTTTTTGTAATCAAATAATTGGAGGGCCAGATGCATCCATCGAGAATCGTTTTATACTCGAATCATTACCCTCTGAATCGGAATCAAATCGTGAGACAGGTGAAGATTCACACCTCTAGTCAATAGGCTACATTGTTTACTTTGCAGAAGAGTAAAACTAACCTCTGTTGACACACAGACAAAGGTCTGTCATAAAATGAGCTTAAGTATATTTAGCATGTTATCTAAATCACATGTAAAGTTGCCTGAGATGAATAACAATAACAGGCAGATGCAGGCTTGGATAACAGTATAACATTTAGCAATACAATAGTCTTGTACACCGTATTTTTGTGAATAGGACATGTGCCCCCAGTGGGCCTAGTACCCCTGCTTGGGAACCACTGGTGTAGATAAAGAGGTTCACACTGAGAGGATAGACAGGACGGTCCTGGCAGCTGAAACGTAGCCTACATCAGAGACATACTAATGTCTAATTCTGTCAGAAGAACATAATTACATAAACATTATTTGACCTAGAAATGTTATTCAACCTGCCTTTTATCCAAACCATCTTTTCTATTCCCGTGGATATTACCACTGGGCTGTGGGTTATGAGACAACCAGTGTGTCACTACTAGCCCACAGACCTGTCCGAGTGAGATCACAGGTTCTGGTTGTGCTGCAGTGCTGATCTACTGTTAAAAAGTGTGAGGAAGGTTATATCAGCATCTACACACACCTCAGCAAAATCATCTACGCATTCCTGCCTGGCTAGAGTTTATATTGTTTGGCAAAATGGTTTAAATAGATGCAGCAACTTCATTTCATTCTTTTTTGCAGCTAGTCATTTTAGATTTGATTTGAGGTTGGTCACTGCAGCATCTATTCTTACTAGTGGTTCAACTTAACACTCGAAGCGCTGAGCCATTGTTACCCCCCTATAGCGCCGTTTGGGTAAAATTTGCCCGTGAGTCTACAGACAGGGATGTATTTACTGACACATAATGGTCGCAAGATGGCGCTTCTTGTACGGATCCAAAGTCAAGTCCGTATCTTTTAGGTGTCTGTTATCTTGTGTCAAAGTGTTTTGATTCAGTGTTGCTCCGTTTTTTAGGTAAGGGTGTAACGATTGCAGTAACTACAATGTGTAAAGACGCCGATCTTTCTTGGTTTTATACGATATAATATCACGCTCAACATTGCAGTTTGAAAATATTGATGGAATAATACAAATAGCAAGGAAGAAAATATAAAGTAAAAATGACTTTGGCAACTGAACATAATAGCTTAACCTTCATTTTCAATGATCTCCCTAATACACAATAGGCAGGACAAGGAGGAGCTATTAAAATCACCTGATATGAAAATTAGCAATCGAATTGGTGTGTGTAATTTGTGGATACTCTAATAGGTTAATATTAGGGAATTGCATTGTGCTCAGGGTTTCTTTGTTTCTTTGCTTGAGCTAGTAAAGAATGCACCCATCCCCCACCCAAAGACATTGTGAATCAATAGATTTGGTCTCAAGTCAAATCGCTAACATGTCTGGTAGAGCTCACAAGTTTTGTTCCCTGAACATTGAACGTTGACTTTACATCTCCTATTCGCAGTCGCATAACAATATTGTCGGCTAACCGCTGACCAGCCGGCCTACTATCATCTTTCCATGAATAGGGTTGTGCGTTCAACATGTATTTTGTTTGCGGCTACCCAGAATTTTATGCCAAATGTGTCCGGTTTATTGGCCATTTATTGTGTAACGCAACACCGCGCCTTGATGGGGAAAAGTTACAGTTATGTACTCACTGCTCACTGCACTGGAAACAAACCTAAAAACAGGGAACAAAAGTCGCTGAGAATACAAAGCATAATATAACATATTTGGGAACTGAACTGGCAATGTCAAGGAGATTTAGTCTTAAGTCAAGTCGCTAACACGTCTGGCAGAGCTCACAAGAACATTGAACGCTGCCTTTACATCATCTCCTTTTCGCAGTCGCATAACAATATTGTCCGCTACTTTCATTTCTCCACATGAAACCTTGATGGGGAAAAGTTGTTAATTTACAGTTATGTTCTCACTGCACTGGAAACAAACCTAAAAACAGGGAACAAAAGTCGCTGAGAATACAAAGCATAATAGAACATATTTGGCAACTGAACTGGCTGAGCTTGTCACGCGAATCAATAGATTTGGTCTTAAGTCAAGTCGCTAACATGTCTGGCAGAGCTCAAAAGTTTTGTTCCCTGAACATTGAACGCTGCCTTTACATCATCTCCTTTTCACAGACGCATAACAATATTGTCTGCTACTTTCATTTCTCCATGAATTGCGTTGTGCATTCAACATGTATTTTTTTGGCGACTATTCAAAATTTAATGGTTTATTGGCCTTGTATTGTGTAAAGCGACACTGCGCCTTGTTCATCTACTACAGTTATGTTCTCTCTACATACAGCATTACATTAATGCATTTCTCTGGAATCCCTTCATGCACATTGCACTTTAACTTATTAAGTAAATGTTTGCACATTTTATATTTACTTTATTTACCTCATACCACTTACTGTGTTTTGCACCATAGCACCAAAGAAAATTCCTTGTATGTGAAAATGTACTTGGCAATAAAGTTTTTCTGATTCTGATTCACTGCACTGTTTTTTACAAACTTATCGAATACCTTCGATATCATCGCAAATATATCATTCACCAGACGGGCAGTCCTTCTGGTCTTGTCATCAAAGCGCAGATATTTCTGAGTATAATATAACCATAGTATAGTATGAACAATAATCATTGGGTTTCATGCTTCACTGCCAGTAACACCTCTCAAATAAATAAGAACCAGGAATGCTCTTTTTCTTCAGCTTCTGTCAATTTGAACTTTTCTGCATTCTTTCGCTCAGCTCCCACTTCCGTGTATTTTCAAACATTTGTTCAGATGTCTGTGTCAATCAAACACTTTAGACTACTCAGTGGACTTTTTAATATTTTCATATGTAATATTATTAGGGTTATTCCGTCAGCATTTGTTTGGCACCTTTTCCACAGTTTCCCAGTGTACAAGCACGTGCCTGTCAGGGTTCCCCCTGACCCAGCTCTGGGTCCTACCACCACCTCTAGTGGCCTGTGGCTGCATTACTCACCTCTGTCACCAAGCACCACAGTCATCAGGCACACAGCCAACTATGCACACCTGTCCCTCATCATTTGATCAGGCACCCCTATATTAGTTCCCGGTCATCACTCCCTGGTTGCCAGTTCAAACTAAATGCTACGCCAGGTCACGCCTACGTATCTAGAGATTTTTGGCTCCTGTGTTATTTCGCTGTGTTTGGCTTTCCAGCTGTTTTTCTTAGATTTCGCCGCTCACCGCACCTTAACAGTTTGCCCCGCTCGTTTTATCCGAGCTCACATACACCTGCTCACCGCTTCCAAACAAAGTCCCTCTCGTCACGCGTTTGGATCCCAACTATCTCTCTGTTCATTCGGTATCCTTACAGTGCCCCTGCCACTTCTACCGCTCCTGCCTCTCAACGGCCCAACATTCACTTATCCATGGTAAGTTTCAGTTCATATTTTACGTGGTCATATGGGTCAACGTTGTCTCAATCACTCTATCACTTTGCTCTAAACAAAATTGAGATTGTATTGGTCTATTTTTTTCACTGTTGATTATGACGTCTTGCATTTCTTCCTTCCCTTTTCGTTATTAAACCCCGGTTTGGAGGCTTGCATGGTGCTGCAGCTAAGCCAAACCTACATGTGGTTAGGAAGCTGTTCAGGTGATTATGACTCAGAGAATTTTGTAATCGCTGTGGTCATTAAATTACATTACCATTGTGCTATTTCTCCCTCAGTCCCCTTCCACCTCTCCTTTCCATGAGCCCCCCTCCAGCCCCACTACAGCCTTTGTGAGGACCACCTTTCCTTTTGCCCCGCCCCCCTCCAGCCCCGCTACAGCCCCTGTGAGGACCAACTCTCCTTTTGCCCCGCCCCCCCTCCAGCCCCACCATGTCCTCCGTGAGGACCTCCTACACTGGTTCGTTCTCCCAGGCTATTGTAAGTGCTCAACAAGTTCATATCTCTAATCAGAATGTTATGACGGTAATATTACTATGACATTGTGAGTTTTAATTTAATTATTTGTTTTGAATCAGGATAAGCTTGAGCTCCTTGCTCCTGGCCTTCTATTCTGGTTGCCGCTGGAAATTAGGAAAACAATCCCTGTTCAAGGCCAGCAGTGGATTGCGTCCACCCTGTTCCATGCCGGCAAGCTGCATCCAGACGTCAAGCTCTGGTATGAGCCACCTGTCCCCTCCCTTATTTATAACCAGGCTCCAACACCAGGCCACTTTTTTACACCTGTGGAAGGTAAGGGTGTTCTGCCCGACTGCCAGAAGCAGCTAACGGGGTATGGCGTCCATAAGTGGGCACGCAAGGTCCTGGACATCGACAGTGATGGTGATGGAGACACTCCAGTCAGACTGTCCTCAGACGGCCTCGCAAGTGCGCTTTCATCCACACGTTGTTTCATGTTGTAATCATTAAATGTGTACTCGGGTATGCAGTTCTTTGATAACATTGGAACAAATAAGTTTAAACAATCTTTGTTTTTTTTCATAAAGGTATGCCTGTGACATACAGGTCATCTGCATGCTGAGGGACAAACGCTTGGCAACAGCCCAACCCGTCTTGTCAAGCAGCTGAAGGAGAACCACAGTGAGGAGTGGGTGGACCGCCAGGCAGACTACCTTGGGGAATGTGCTGCCTTGTAGACCAGCCTCTTCCCAGTGGCCTGCCAGGAGCCCCGGAGCCTCTGGATGTCCCATCCAGCCGGTGGCTCCTGACTGTTTACGGACATTACCTCGACCTTTGTGTCCATTTAAAATGGACTCCACCAAGAAAATGAGAAGGAGCTAATAATAAATAACACTTAACATCATTAATTACTGATGTGTATTCTCATAAAACACACATACACACACAGACACCCACAAACAGTTTGAGAACAGAAATGCAACTGGTAAATACATCTTTGTCAATGTTAGTTTGTTACAATACAGCCCCATCCGTTTCTTACTAAGAACCAGATGGTGGCTGGTGTATTTCAGATCACGAGGAAGCTGTCAGGGACCGCACTGTGGCTGAGTTCTGTGAGCAATGAGACCGGTCAGGTCCTTAACAGCGTCATGACTGCTCAGGAGGGACCTGGCCTGGACCTGATGGTCTCGGGTCCCCTGGATAGCTACACCCAGGCAGGAGTGGCTCCTCCAGTCCTTTACGTGGACTGTGGCTGCTGTGTGGAGCAGGGGCAGAGCAGGCAGCGGGATGCACCACTGACACACATCCCCTGTATCCTACCTTCATGAGCCCACTGTCAGCAGGATGCACCACTGACACACATCCCCTGTATCCTACCTTCATGAG
>JACXGK010008733.1:0-12350 GCA_016801125.1 Novumbra hubbsi | reverse complement strand
ACCCTTCTAACCTACTGTATTCTACATATGTGGAATCCCTGGTCTCCCTGTCATAACCCTTCTAACCTACTGTATTCTACATATGTGGAATCCCTGGTCTCCCTGTCATAACCCTTCTAACCTACTGTATTCTACATATGTGGAATCCCTGTTTCTGACTCTGGAATTGCCAATCTGCTGTCAACAAAGCAGTTGTTGAGTCTTTTAGACCCCACTAGAGAAGTAATCTTCCAGGAGGCTTGTGATTACGTTGTGACCTGTGCAGTACTTCCATAGTCTGACTCCGTCCGTGTGACGCATGTCCCAAAGGGGTGGAGTCTGCGGGGCCTGATTGGGTATGAGAAGCCCCGTCCCAAAGGGGTAGAGTCTGCGGGGCCTGATTGGGTATGAGAATCCCTGTCCCAAAGGGGTGGAGTTTGCGGGGCCTGATTGGGTATGAGAAGCCCCGCCCTCTGAAAAAACTACGACCCCGCCTGTTCCAGGCTCTGTTACCAGTACAGTTTCCACCTGCGCGACCCCCACCGCTAAGTTATCCCGTACCAAAATGTGTCCCTTATCATAGTAGGGGATGTGGTCCTGGTGTCCACGCATGACTGAACTATCTGTCAGCTTGACCCCAAAGGATACCGGACCTGGAAACCAGCTTTAGAAATTGCAGACGTGAAATTGTCATTTGGTTGCAGCCATCTTTCCATGGGGTGAAGGTCATGACACACTATTTGTTTTTCCTGTTTCCATTCCACTCGTACCTTGATGTCCGAATGTAGACAATCCTGTGGTCGTTCGCATTTTGATGTGGTACTGGAACAAGAAACGCAAAAGCTTGAGCCCCTCCTATACGGACTTGGCGAATCCCGGCCTGCTGCCGGGCAGTCAGGCAAACCACCTGACGGAGCTTCTTGGTTGTTGCTGGGATCTTGTTCAAGATGTGAGCCTCAAGCCATTTAGAGTGTGTGTCCACCATGACGAGGAACTTGTGACCCAAAAAGGCCCTGCAAACTCTACGTGCTACCTGGACCCTGGGCGGCCAGTTAGGCCACTCCTACGGATGTAGTGGCACAGGCGGCTCCATTTTCTGGTAAATCTGGCACTCAGAACAGGACTTCACTTTGTTTTCTATGTCCTGACACATATAAGGCCGTGAGCCAACCCTGCATCAAGAACCTCTTCACTTGGGAAAGGACTGAGTC
The DNA here is from genome assembly GCA_016801125.1 of Novumbra hubbsi. Classification (NCBI taxonomy): domain Eukaryota; kingdom Metazoa; phylum Chordata; class Actinopteri; order Esociformes; family Umbridae; genus Novumbra; species Novumbra hubbsi. The sequence continues at coordinate 11,160 of JACXGK010008733.1, read as the reverse complement.
CCGATTCGTCCACTGTTTGATTTGTTTGGCATTTGCAGGTGAGCCTGACATGTTTTCCATTTAGAATATTGTTTCTGGAGGCACCCCAGTTACAGGGGGCATGTCTGGACCGGAAGACGGCTAAATGCGCCTGCGTTGTCTTTCCCTGCTCTGTACACGATGATGTATTGACAGGCAAACAGGGTGAGGGCCAAGTGCCGAATCCTTGCTGAAGCCATGGGAGGAATGCATCTTGATTAGCTGAAAAGGCGCGTCTGTGGTTTGTTGTTAGTACATACGGTGAACTGACGACTGTAAATGTACTGAGGAAAGCATTTCACTGCGAAGGCTATTGCTAAACCGTCATTGTCTAAGCAGGAATATCCATTCTCTGCGTGATGAGAATCCAACGGTTCCTCTGACCCATCCTCCATCTGGTGAGAGAATACTGCCCTGAAGACATGGGGCAAGGCGTCACAAGACAGAATGATCTCCTTGTTCTGATCAGAGTGCACAAGCTGCCGGGCCGATTTGTTGTAGGGCTTTCACTGCCTCTTGTGTTGGCCCCCCACTTCCATGCCTTTGTGGAGCAGCTGGTACAGGGGAGCCAACACTGTTGTTAACTCCGGGAAGAACTTACCATAATAGTTCACCATGCCCAGAAATGACCTGAGCTCTGATACCTTCTTGGGGTGTAGAGGATCCTTAATCGCTCTGACTTTTTACTGCACCCGACACAGACCCTGTGCTGTGATACCGTGACCCAGGTATGTCACACTCTGTGCTTGAAAGGTGCACTTGCTATGCTTTGACACAACCCTGCCTTGGACCTTCTCTTTTAACACCTGCTCCAGTTTGCTGACGTGCTCCTCCTCCGTTTTCCCCATAATCAGAATGTCGTCCGAGTACACTGCTCGAGTGTGGAATCCCCCCGCAACAGATCACTTCGAAAACCAAGCGGTAGAACAAACCCTGTCTGTGCCCTGACTGTGACATGTTCTCATGAGTTCTCGTCCAACAAAAGCTGGTGGTAGGCTTGGCTCATGTCCAGCTTAGAGAATGTCTTGCCTCCTGCAGGCGTCACTAACAGGTCCTCCACCCGCGGCATAGTGTAAGCCTCCATCTTTGCAGTCCCCACATATGACGGTGCCATCCTGTTTCAGAGCCGGAACAATTGGAGCTGCACAGTGAAACTGAACTGAAGTAATCTTGTTTGTTTGCAGCAGCCGCTCCAGTCCTCCCTCCCCTTTCTGCTCCAAGGCGTAGGGGACATTCACTGGCTTGTTTTGCAGTTCCACGATACAGCTACACTGCTGTTCCCTTCAGCACGCCCAACACATCTTTAAAGATCTGGACACTGTCAAATGATATCTTCTGACACCCGTGTATGTGTTTTATCTCAACCGTTTTATTTTGTTGAGCCAGTCACGTCCTAGTAAACTAGGTCCATTCCCTTTTACTACCAGGAGCCGTGCTCCCTCTTTCTTGCTTTTGTGTTCAATGTCCACACCCAGAGGCCGCAGCAATGGTATGGTCTCTCCGGTATACAGATCCCTGCCGGGGCTTTGATGCCTGTGTTCAGCCCTGAGACTTCTGTTGGTCTCCTCGCTAATGGCTGATGCAGAGGCCCCGGTGTCAACCTACAACCTACACCTGCAATTATGACCGAGTCCATGAACCTGTTTGCGTAATGTGTCCCCCCCCACAACTGAAACATTCCACAGGCCTTTTTTAAAACATTTAGCATTGCTAGCTGCCATTTCCATGCCTTTCTTTAAATTCACTGTGCATCCCCTAGCAAAAGGCGCTGAATGCTTTCCTCATTACTGCCTCAGACTAACCTATCACGAAGCATGTCCTCCAACACCGCCCCAAGCTCACACACTGACATGTTCTGAGAGTCGACATAATTCCACAACAGAATTTGCTACAGACTGACCTTGTTTTATAAAAATGACAATTAAACTTAAACCGATCACTGAAGGCCTAAGATTGTTGTGGGCTTATACAAGGGCATCCATATCCACCAACGATCCCGGTCTCCACGGAGTAGCCAAATTCCTCATTAGCTTATAGGTTTCACGCACTCAAGTGAATGGAGTGCTTTCTCTCCTCTGTAATTAGCCAAGAAAAAGTGACCTTTCCTCATACTTTGTCCAGTCCTTGTTCTCCACAAACCTGGCGATAATCCCAAACAACGCCAACAGGAAATGACCACCACGTTTCACTAGAAATTTTACTTGACGTCTAAACTAAGAATTAGAAGGTATACAGCTAAGAATATCAGTGACAACTTGAGCAAATGGAGAACAGCCATCAGTCAAGTCGTCTGTGCTGGGGAAGATCCTTGCTCTGGGGTAATGGTCATGCCGCCCTGGCCATAATACTGTTTCCCCAGAACTATTATACATTATCTTTTTGGTATAATTATTGCCAGTGTCCCTCCTTGACTTTTTGGCCCTGGCGGAGACATGGATCACCCCAGAAAACACCTGCTACCGGCTGAAGATGTTGGTTTTCCTAGACACCTAAAGAGGAATGCCCTCTGGATAAGAGCGTCTGCTAAATGACTAAAATGTTAAATGTAGCCCACTGAACAGTCAAACCATAGTGTCACACTGACCAGTAAACCAGTATATGCCAGAACCAATGTCACACACCCACAAGTCTAAACCATAACAATTTCAGAAGCTCACACTGACCGGCCAGACGCAGAATTAATGTGATGTTGAATTCCTCAGTTCCTGTTTTAAACCCCTCCACCCAGTCTCTGTTGATGTATGATAAATGAAACCATTCTTCTTTTGGTTAGTGGAATGTTTTAGTACATCTCTCCATAGCAAGCCTGACAATACTCTAACTGAAAGTGACCGGTCTATTTTAGTTTATTGGATTGGACCGGATATCCAACCAACTGAGATCAGTCTGAGGAACATCAGGCTCCAGCCATTTTAAGTCAATTTTGCCAAGAAGTATTCACACACACACACACACTCGTTTTAACACACTCTCAGTGACTATTTGTCTCATAAATGAAGCAGAACCTCAGCTGAGAGTGAATAAGCACAGAAATATCACTTATCTCAAAATAAATCCCTTGCTACATTACCCCCGTGGCTAGACTTTAAAAGGACTGGCGTGTTGTGTGGATTCGCATCAAAAATGCATGTGTCGACGTCAACATTTGAACTTTTAGTTTAGGTTCCATTTGACTTCTGAGTGTTTTCTCTTTGAGTTATTGGTGCATTTCTACATCAATTTTACATTTACACTGTAGTATGAGTCGTGGGGTTGTATTAAGTTGTAAAAACCAGCCAAACATGGTAGTCCCAAAAAACTCTGGGCTTTTACATTTGTATCTGTTCTATATTTCTGTACAGGCAACACGCACCAGTATCCACACTTTCAGAAATACATCACACTGAGTAGTTTTGGCTGTTTTTACCGTATATGCCTCATGGGTCAATTCAATCAGACCTGCGTTGTGGTATTTGTGCTGTAGCTGTTTGTCTAATGGTAAAAAAAACTCACAGACTGGACTTGAGTACTGGACGAAAACCTAGGTTTCTATGAGCCCCCCCCACACACACATACACGCTGTAAAAGTATAGTTTAAACTTTATTGTGATGGGTTCCACTAAATCATACCTTTATGATTGCCACATAGTCTCATAAACAATATGTTCAATTGCAATGTTGTTCGTAAATAGTTGGACAACTAATGTCTTTAGAGTGCAGTAAATAATAATAATAATGTTTCATGGGAACTTTTTACAAGTCTTCTGGGTGTTTCAGGGGCTATTGTAGGCTCATGTGCTAACAGAATGCTCCATAACATCATTGGTTTGGGGAACATATTTCAACTAAAAGGTAACAGAATACCTCCAAAACCAAATCTCCCTTGACGGTGTGGTTGACACTTGGGCCACTTGACTTGAGTCACAAAAGGACAATTAGGACTGAAAGCAGCAGCGGCTTAAAAGCAATGATAGCCTTACAGTCTACACTCCCCAATACCACAACATATGGTTGTGAGTCCCAAACGGCACCTTCATTCCCTATGTAGAGGACCCACCCGTCCGGGTCAAAACTAGGGCACTTGGCAGAGATTAGGGTGCCATTTGGGTTGTGTATCACGGTTTACTCTGTCCAGAAAGCAATTAGCCAGTTGTAGGGGTATAACCTTCCACCGTGGGCTGCGTGGGGCTTGCTGTAATGGTAATGGCCAGCAGTCTAGGGGGACTATTACCACAACCCAGTCCATTAACAACCAATTAACAGACTATTAATATTTTACCGGACGGATCCTCTCATCTTGGTGTGGTTTTTAAGCAGGACGTCCCCCGAGACAAAGTGTGTAGGTGTGTTTGTGCGTGTGTGTGTGTGGTTTTAAAGGAGGATGTCCCAGGAGTCTTTAAACATGAGCTGCTTTTAGCTGGAACATAAAGAGACCTGTGTAATGGTCTGGACGGAAGGGTGGAGGAGGAGGAGAGAGGAGGCGAGGGGAGAGGTGGAAAAGGGTGGAGGAGGAGGAGAGAGGAGGCGAGGGGAGAGGTGGAAAAGGGTGGAGGAGGAGGAGAGAGAAGGCGAGGGGAGAGGTGGAAAAGGACAAGAGGGACATGGGACAAAAACGCCAGTTTAATAAGCTCTTATGACATGCCTTTTTGCCTTCCTTTTTAAATGGTGTTTATGGTTTTCTTTTTCATATTTTTCTATATGTATTCCTTTCTCGTTTTTATGAACTGGCCTTTCAACTAGTGTTTTGGATTTTTTACATACATACAGTTTTTTTATTTGATTTATATAATGACTATAATGATAACAGAAACGTCATCCCATTTGTCTATGATGGTCTGCAATGGTCTTCATCTACACTTGGTAGGAGTCGGACAACATTTATACTTTAAATCCTGTCCATAAGATAATCATCTTCTCACTGAGGAAGAGGGACATCATTTTAAAAATAGCACTGCCAACTCACTCAACCAAAAGATCAGTGTTACTCCGTGATACTATGTACCACACCTGCTAAGAACTTTGAAAAGCATTTTATGTGAGAGTAAATTTAGATTTGAGGGAGGGGAGAGAGAGATAGAGAGAGAGAGAAGGTGGAGGACGAAGAAAAGGCATGAAAGATGAAAGGAAAGACCGGGAAGACGGGCAGAAGGTGGAGAGAGTTGGAGAGGAGGAAGAGAGTAATATGCAATGGGCGAGAGGAGCGTTTATGGAGGGGGTTACATGGAGAAGCAACCTGATTGCAACATGTGGAAACAGACAGCTTTCTGCAGCTGGTGTCAGGCTGTCTCAGACATAGAGTTAGGATGTGGCCAAAGACGAGAGACGCAGCTCGATGAAGCTATTCACATTGGAATGTCCGTTTGAGTTCTGGGCGAAGGCTGAGTGCAGATTGGACAGGAAGACTACATAGCTCAAGGGAAACACCCAGTCTCAGAGACTATGCAGTGGGGAGAGGGTGACGGGGGAGTGTGGGGGGGGGGGGGGGGGGGGGGGGGGGGGGGGGGGGGGGGGGGGGGGGGGGGGGGGGGGGGGGGGGGGGGAGAGAGAATGATGGGATGGGGGAATCGGGGTAAAACAGTTGGAGAGAAGTAAACAGAGAAGAAGACAGAAAAGGCTGAGGGAGGGGGGGGGATGGTGAAGGGGGAGTGGGGCAGAGAGGGAGAGGAGGGAGGGGTGGGAGAGAGGAGGGAGGGGGGCCCATTATAAGTACATCTCTCAGTATGTCCCTGTGGAAAAGGCATTTGTCTTCACTTGAAAGTATGATTTATTTTCCTAGCAGCAAGACTGGGGTTATGTTTGTCACCGCACTGAAACGAGGTTCTGAAAAGACACTGCAAAAAAAGAAAAAAAAAAATCTTCTCAAGGCTTGAGGTTTTTAAATGCACATTTCATCCTTGCCAGGAAACTAAATGAGGAAGTAGCTTTTTCTCTTGATGAGTTTAGCTACTTAGTTTAGCGTCCCGGTAATTGCATTATATCTGAATAATAACCACATTGTTATCTTGGTGAAAGGGGGGGGGTGAAAATAGGAGAGAGAAATATGAGAGAAGGAAAGATAAAAGAGAGAGAGGGAAAGAGGAAGAGAAGTAGAGTAAAGAGAGACCGTTGTATCAGATTACTTCCACTAGGTGTAGATGTGGTCTTAGATTTCTCTCTGGGCTGCTGATTAACGGTGTGTGTGTGTGTGTGTGTGTCTGTGTGTGTGTGTGTCTGTGATTGTGTGTTAGAGAGAAGATGCAAGGAGCCAAGGACCTTCAGATTTAATTTCCCCCAGCTCCAGATATTACACCCTGGTACCTTCCTCTCATACCCTCTCATTTTATTGCTATTGGAACGGGGACTGAAACACAGGCTGTTTATGATGCATTTAAACATGGAGAGATGTGTTCGTCCGGGATTGTAAATCTGTACGTTCGTCTCTCTGTCTGTGTCGGAAACCCTGTGTTCCTGGACACTGATGATGACGAGAACTCTGTGAAATCATTATCATCATGCTGGGGGGAGAATGTCATCTTGGACTGGAGTTACCCTGCCCGAAATGGATTGGAAAAGAGGAAAGGAAAGAGCATGGAAGGCGTAGAGAAGGAGGAAGTGGAGGACATCAGTGGGGAGAGATGGAGGAAGTGGAGGAGGACATCAGTGGGTAGAGATGGAGGACGTGGAGGACATCAGCGGGGAGAGGGGGAGGAAGTGCAGGAGGACATCAGTGGGGAGAGATAGAGGAAGAAAGCTGTTTAAGAAAACTGTTAAGGAACGTTCAGGGAGTAGTGTTTGGCTTCAATTAAAACAATGAATTACATTCAAAATGCTGTCATGTTGGATAAAACTGATGGTGTTATTTTTTGTCTTGCTATTCTATTATCCCTAAGGTGTATTATTCCATTGATTAATTTGTTATGTTTAATAAAAACGTATTTTACAATTGTAAAAGAACCAACTCCCTAACTCCCCCCCAGAGATATTACCAGTTTACCACTCCTTCTATGCGTAACCCTAACTCCCCCACCAGAGATATTACAAGTTGAACCCGTAAAACCTTGCTTCCTATCTACTAACCCTAAGTAACACTATTACTAACCATCACTTACCCTAACTCTTACTAACACTAAACATTACCAACAATAACCCTTAATAACAGTAACACTAACCATCACTAACCATCACTAACCTTTACCCTAACTGAAAAAACCTTTATGCCTAAACGTAATCTCTTGCGCTATCGCCTAAACCATAATGCCTGAACCTGAAAGTAACCCTGAATCTAACCTTAACCCCAACTGTATGTTTTACCCTAAACCAGCTACCAGCTGACCAACCTTGTGAGGGACACATTTTCTCTGTGGATACAAGTTCCCCACATATAATTAAATCATGATCACACCAACCTACAAATACACAAGCAATATCTGGTTTTCTACGAAACTGAAGATTATAAAAACATGTCCTAACCCCTGTGCCTAAAACTACCCTTCACCCTAACCCTAATCTAATATTTATGCCTAAATTTAACCTATGAATAATATTTTTCATTCACACTAGCGTCAAGAAACGTTGCTTCTTAAGGCACCGATCACTGACCTGAAAGGTGTATGAACTCACTGAATTTTATAAATACCTGCAAACAAACTTCAGACTCTCTGTCGAACAAGTGCTGTTGCTGTTGATAATAGAACTGTGTCAGTGCCGATGTGAGCCGCTCCACCCGTTTACACTATGAATACTCTCCTCTAAACTGAACCCTAAGTCTAATGCGGAATCCAACCTAAAACCTAACCTGAAGCCAAAAAAATCGTAGGTATGTATTCACCGTCCATTACGGTAACGCCCTACATGTTATAGAACAACCGTCCTAGAAACAACCTCCATTTACCCTTGAACGACTAGGGAGGGAGAGAACAGGCTGCTGTATGTGTGTCTTTCCGTGTGAGTTGAGTTTTGAGCGGACAATTCCAATCATTTAAACCCAGCAGAATACGCTTGCTATTGTGTGAGACCCAGGTTGCCTTCTGTATAGGGAAGGTCAGAACACACACACACACGTGGACACATTTACACACTCCCGGTTTGCCCTGGGTATCTCTATCTCTCTGAAGATCCATATTGGTTTTACGGGAAACTATGTCATGGGTCAAATGATTGAATTATTAATGGGACCGCAATAACAATCGTATCTAGTCCACTGTGGTTCCGACATGATCCTCACTGCTTCCCTGGAACACCACACACGCGCCCACACACGCCAGAACACACACTCACCGGGTCACACAAGACAACTTGATACCAGTCTCCTAACATCCTCATACTAATCCAATAATGCAGTGTCTGCAGGAGAATGAGCCTCTTTTATTGTCTCATCAGCAGGGGAGTATATTGAGTTAGCAGCACGGACAATGGGGAGAATTATGGTGTGTTTAATGTCCATTCACAATCATAAAGCCATAACCACGAGGAGGAAACAGGACCCAGGCACTAAGACGGATTGTTAACAGTTATGGTGACCGTATAACTCATGTGATCGCTTGGTCGTGGTACTATTGAGTGGCGCGGATCATCGCGAGGGACACGGGGGTCATAATCAGATCACGTGTTCATATAATAATTTTAGCCGCCTTGCCGAAGCTACGCTAACGTACACAGGCGGTCGGTTGTTCCTGAAGCCGAGCCGGTCATACTGAGGGATGTCTGCAATCAACCATTATACCACAGTCCATTCCCTGGTGTCTCCCATAGAGGTGCTTGTGTAAATGTATGTTATTGTAAAAGCCCGCTGAAAGATACTTGACCTTTGCTCGGGATGAATTCTCTCTCTCTGTTTGGACAATAACCATGAAGCAACAGATCGGGAGACATGGGGTCAGTGCTTTAGCATTTATTACCAGCTAGCTTGCGCCAGAATACACACACCCCCACACACACGCACGCACACACGCACACACACACATACATAAGCAGTCGCTCGTACACATGCTTACGTGCACACTCCCCCACACATGTGCACACTCTCAAACAGACGCACATGCTCAAACATGCTTATACAGTACGCACACAAGCACACACACACACACACACACCTATACTGACACAGCGCTGGTGTGCTCTGGGGAGAAACCATGAAAAGGCAAGTACAAATGGTTCAACAACAGTGGGATAAGAGGGAATGTCCCTGACGGAGCAGCTTTCAGCAGCTGCATTAACAACCAGGGTTGCATTCCAATTGGCCCCTGTTCCTTCACACAGTACACTGCTTTAACCGGGGCCACGTAGGGCGCGGTAGTGCACTTCATGGGGAAAGCTAACAAGTGACCATTAGGGACGCAGGCTGCGTTCTCTCCCGTAGATTGGTCCTCCACAGAGAAGCGCTCTGCCGTCACTGTGTTAGTGTTGTCCAGAGGATGTGTGGGGGTGTGTTGTTTTACCCATCGTACTTTTCAATGGTTCTACCCCAGAGCAGGCTATTGGGACTTCAAACAGAGAGCAGCTCGTAGCGAGAATTAATGTAGACATTTCCACAGCACATTTCCAGACAAGGATATTACGCAGAATGAAGACGAGGAAAGAAAAACGAGGTAATGGTTTTCATACGGCCGACCAAACATACTGTGAAAATAGTCGACGTCATCGTAGGTCATGTCACAAGTGACACATTCCTTGTGTAATAACGCCTCCTTTTTCACCGGGACCCATAAGGGCACTTGATCATTCTCGTAATGGACACATTTTGTACAAACAAATTCGTTTTTTCGGGAATCTTCTCCTCTGCCTCCTCTTCCTCATTTTGCTATTTCTTCTTCCACCCGCTATGTTCTCCGTTTTGTCTCCCCTCCATGCTCCCTCCATGACCCCTCCCCTCTCTCCCTCGCGTCTTGCATTCATTAGTGAATAAAGCGAAGGGGGGAGACTATGAGTTTCATGGTGTGTTTCGGTTACACTCTAATTTCTCTTTATCCTCATTATGTTCTCGGCTTTATGGGAAAACATCCTGAAACAAAAGCTGACAAATGTAATTAATTACTGCGCGGCTGCGTCTCAAATGACACCCCATTCCCCTCATTGAGCATCACTCTGAACCAGCGTTCAGTGGGTCTGGTGCGCAAAACAAACGAGTGCACTATTAAGGGAATAAGGGTGCATTTTGGGTAAACACTTCTATAGGAGGACGAGGCAGTACTTCCAGGGTCTAAATAACTGTGCTTTCCCCCTTGTCCTCTGGTGCGTGGCGGTATGTGATATGGCTCTAAGACACTCATTCTGCGCATTGCATTGTTTACAGTCATTATATGTTCATTACATAAACAGTTTCGGAGACATTGAGCCGATATTGCTTTTCACACACGACTTGCTGCCGTTTTGGGGGAATTCATTTCCTTTTCTCTCCCGGTTGTTTATGAGGTACACCCCGTAAGCGACGTTGAAGGAGTCAACACCGTGAGCTACTGTGAGTTAGAATGACCTATATCCACAGACAGCGTTACTAGCCAGAGGACCTGTAGCAGTACATGGGTGAGGTGTTATCTGAGGGAGCTTGCCTACCTTTTAACTCTTTTGATGTGTCTGAGAGGGAAGTCAGCCTCCAATGGAGTGTGCGTTTACTGCTCATACAGCAGTGTGTGTGCGTGCGCGTTCTTCAAAGCTAGTAAGGCGTGTGCATGCAACACTCACAGCCTGTTATAGGTTGTCCTTTGTGTCGTGCTGCCAGAGGAACAGAGAGAGAGGGACTGAGACACACAAGGAGACAAAGAGAGACAGAGAGAGAGAAAGAGAGGGGGACTGAGACACACAAGGAGACAGAAAGAAAGAGACAGAGGGAAAGAGAGAGACAGAGAGACTGAGGATGACAGAGAGAAAGAGGATGACAGAGAGAAAGAGAGAGACAGAGAGAAAGAACGAGACAGAGAGAAAGAACGAGACAGAGAGAAAGAAAGAGACAGAGAGACAGAGGAAGACAGAGAGACAGAGAGACAGAGAGACAGAGACAGAGAGACAGAGAGACAGAGAGACAAAGGGAGATAGAGAGACAGAGGGAGATAGAGGGAGACAGAGAGACAGAGAGACAGAAGGAGACAGAGGGAGACATAGAGAGACAGAGTGACAGAGGGACAGAGAGACAGAGGGAGATAGAGGGAGACAGAGAGACAGAGAGACAGAGAGACAGAGAGACAGAGG
>JACXGK010008732.1:0-21611 GCA_016801125.1 Novumbra hubbsi | reverse complement strand
CCACCCCTTTGAGCCTGGTGCCTCTCTAGGTTTCTTCCTACACTCCGGCCCCGTAGGGAGTTTTTCCTAGCCACCGTGCTTCAATCCTTTTGTTGCGTGCTCACTGGGGTTTTAGGCTGGGTGTTTTTGTAAAGGCACTTTGTGACAACTGCTGTTGTAAAAAGGGCTGTATAAATAAATTTGATTGATTGATTGATAGGTAACTATTTTTTTTGACACTATAACGACAAGCTCTCGTTGGACCAAATAGATAAGGTTCAACATTTGTGTGCAGGGACCTTCCCTACTGTCCTGGAAGGCGCACAGTACATACTCACTCAATAGGTCTTCTACCTGGTTACTAACATAATACTCAAATAAGTGCAGTTGCTCGTGTGAGTCAAATGTCTGGGGGTCCAAAGTGAGTTTCTAGTTGATTCCCATTGATCAATGATCACATAAATCGCATGAACACTTCAAATGCTCTTATGACGTTCTATGCATATACAATGTACATTAGCATATTTTTAAGTACCATTAATAAGCACTATTACACTTATATTATATGTATACTGTAACGTACAGGGTAGCACGGTGCCAGTTGGTGGTGGTTTTTTGGGAGCACTTTTATTTTGAAGCACACTTTGGTCACTCTGGGCATTACGCGCACCTGTTTGCTCTCTGTAATTTGTGTGTGTGTTTATATGTCCTTGGTTTCTGTCACCGGGTGTTGCTCATTGTGGATATCATGTTTGAAAGTTAGTCCCGTCACGTTTGGTGTTTGTCTTGTCTTATTTCTAGCTGCTTGTTTCAGCAACTTTGATTTATCGTGTTTAGTTCGTGTATGTTTTGTTTTGTTTAAATAAATTCACTTCTTAGTTCAAATGTCTGCTAATGGTTCTAAACTCACCACACCCGTGACAGAAAAAAAGGACATATAAACACACACACAAATTACAGAGTGCAAACAGGTGCGCATAATGTCCGAAGTGACCAAAGTGTGCTTCAAAATAAAAGTGCTCCCAAAATACCACCACCAACCGGCACCGTGCTACCCTGTACGTTACATATACTATTTAATATTTATGTATGCCTTGTTCATACACTCTATAGAATTGTTGCTAGTTTACATGGTTATGTATATTAATTTCTATCTTTATTTTTTGCTTATATTTTGCTTAATGCTACTGCGTCGATGTCTCGTGCCATGTCATAATAATTTCACTGCTTAATGCTACTCCGTAGTTGTCTCTTGCCATGTCATAAGAATTTCACTGCTTAATGCTACTGCGTAGATGTCTCGTACCATGTCATAAGAATTTCACTGCTTGATGCTACTGCGTAGATGTCTCGTGCCATGTCATAAGAATTTCACTGCTTAATGCTACTGCGTAGATGTCTCGTACCATGTCATAAGAATTTCACTGCTTGATGCTACTGCGTAGATGTCTCGTGCCATGTCATAAGAATTTCACTGCTTAATGCTACTGCGTAGATGTCTCGTACCATGTCATAAGAATTTCACTGCTTAATGCTACTGTGTAGATGTCTCGTGCCAGGTCATAAGAATTTCCAACTGCTTACCAACTACGCAGTTGGTCTAGGTCTATCTTGGTCACAGTGGTCTATGCACTTGTCTAGGTCTATCTTGGTCACAGTGGTCTACGCACTTGGTCTAGGTCTATCTTGGTCACAGTGGTCTACGCAGTTGGTCTAGGTCTATCTTGGTCACAGTGGTCTACGCACTTGTCTAGGTCTATCTTGGTCACAGTGGTCTACGCACTTGGTCTAGGTCTATCTTGGTCACAGTGGTCTACGCAGTTGTCTAGGTCTATCTTGGTCACAGTGGTCTACGCACTTGTCTAGGTCTATCTTGGTCACAGTGGTCTACGCACTTGGTCTAGGTCTATCTTGGTCACAGTGGTCTACGCAGTTGTCTAGGTCTATCTTGGTCACAGTGGTCTACGCACTCGTCTAGGTCTATCTTGGTCACAGTAGTCTACGCACTTGTCTAGGTCTATCTTGGTCACAGTGGTCTACGCACTTGTCTAGGTCTATCTTGGTCACAGTGGTCTACGCACTTGTCTAGGTCTATCTTGGTCACAGTGGTCTACGCACTTGGTCTAGGTCTATCTTGGTCACAGTGGTCTATGCACTTGCCTCACCAGTGCAGCTGCATAGTGGAGGTAATTGGCATAAGGGATATCCGCGTCACTGGTGGGGCGTTCCCTCTGACATGACTAGGATAAGACAGTGTGAGGGGCGTTCCCTCTGACATGACTAGGATAAGACAGTGTGAGGGGCGTTCCCTCTGACATGACTAGGATAAGACAGTGTGAGGGGCGTTCCCTCTGACATGACTAGGATAAGACAGTGTGAGGGGCAGTCCCTCTGACATGACTAGGATAAGACAGTGTGAGGTGCGTTCCCTCTGACATGACTAGGATAAGACAGTGTGAGGGGCGTTCCCTCTGACATGACTAGGATAAGACAGTGTGAGGGGCGTTCCCTCTGACATGACTAGGATAAGACAGTGTGAGGGGCGTTCCCTCTGACATGACTATTAATAAGACAGTGTGAGGGGCGTTTCCTCTGACATGACTAGGATCAAACTTGTATAGTTATATAAGATAGTTATTTGTTACTGTGAAAATGTATACTTATTCAATCCGAATGGAATAACTTCATATTAAATGTATCCTTCTGATAAATCAAGGCAGACATGCTTGCAAAGACGTAGAGTCAATATTGATCTATCACTGCTTTACCCAGCCTTTTACCCAGTATTTCATTATGCATCAAACTATATGATTGAACTTTGAGGTTGCCATTTAATAAGGCACCAGATCTGAGCAAAATAAGCAGAGGCTGGGGGCCTCTGGGCATCTCTATTTGTCACTGTGTGAAGGGTGTGTGTCAGGTCCTGGCTGGGGGCCTCTGGCCATCTCTATGTGTCACTATGTGAGGGGTGTGTGTCAGGTCCTGGCTGGGGGCCTCTGGCCATCTCTATGTGTCACTGTGTGAGGGGTGTGTGTCAGGTCCTGGCTGGGGGCTCTGGCCATCTCTATGTGTCACTGTGTGAGGGGTGTGTGTCAGGTCCTGGCTGGGGGCCTCTGGGCATCTCTATGTGTCACTGTGTGAGGGGTGTGTGTCAGGTCCTGGCTGGGTGTTCTGGCCATCTCTATGTGTCACTGTGTGAGGGGTGTGTGTCAGGTCCTGGCTGGGGGCCTCTGGGCATCTCTATGTGCCTCAGTTCCGGTCTGCCTCAGTTGCCTTTCCTTTTTTGTCTTTGATTGAAACAGTTGGAAAGAACAATGAAAAGGATGTTCATCTCTACTTGCCCTGCGCCGTGTGTCCTGCCTACAAATACCCTCGACAGCCAGAACCTCGGACTAGAGGTTGATTCCATAAGCTGGACAGGAAACTCACTGTTTCTGGGCTGGTCATTATGTGGGGATTTGTAGACCCTTCCCTACCGTCACCTTTGCCACCTAAAGGTGAATTTATCCTTCCACTTTAAATTGGGTGTAGGTCCCCATTTCTTTATGAATTGAGTACATTTGAAAAGTTTTAAGGTAGACGCATGATTTGTTTTCAAGTTTTCTTTACACTTAGGTTTCCAACCTGTGATTGGTCAAAGCCTCTTCTCTGATATTACAATTCCACCCCCTCTTTTGAAGCAAAATATTAGAAGTATGCTAGCACAGCACGCGAGGCAAATGGTTCAATGCACCAATCGAATGAGGTATAAATGAAGCTTGAGGCAAACGAGGGCTTTTATGCCTCCCTGTCACAGAGGAGCGGATTCTCCTGCATAAATCAAGCAAAGATGCCTGACTAACAAAAAGTTATTGTTAGGATTACACTTTGATCTGCTCATTTGTTGCTGGTCTGAACAGCATACCCCCTTCAGATGTGATCAAGTGTGATCTCCACTCTGAGAGGAGCTGGTTTACTCTGATTGGATGGTCGGGTCTCTCTGGATTGGTAAATTACACTTTTAAAAAAGATAAATGGGCTTGTTTGTTGGTGTGCTTGGATCTGGAAACTATGCTCAGGACAGGTGCTAACCTTTTAAAATACAATGTACACAAGCATTTACAGACTACAATATAATTTATTAACCGCTACACTATCATTCATTAAAACCATTAAAACATTTTGGGCCCATTCTTTTTTTGAGGACCTGTCAAGCTCCATCAGGTTGGATCAGGTGTCTAGTCGGTGCACAGCTATTTTCAGATCTCTCCAGAGATGATCAATCGAGTCTGGGCTCTGGCTGGGCCACTCAAGGACATTCACAGAGTTGTCCCAAAGACACTGCTTTGTTATCTTGGCTGTGTGCTTAGGGTTGTTCTCCTGTTGGAAGATGAACCTTTGCCCCAGTCTGAGGTCCATAGCGCTCTGGAGCAGGTTTCCTTCAAGGATGTCTCTGTACATAGCTGCAATAATTTTTCCCTTAATCCTGACCAATCTCCCAGTCCCCGAAAAACATCCCCACAGCATGATGCTGCCACCATCATGCTTCACTGTAGGGATGGTATTGGCGAAATCAACTGATCAACATAGCTTTTTTATAACACCCGTAAAGTCTCTCATAAACCGTTTTCCGATCTTTTTACCTGCTAAACAGACAGCAGTGGAGACTGGTCTTTGAGCACCCAGGAATATTCTACATTTATTTATAACCTGAGGAAAAAGCATACTGTGAAATTATATTAATAATATTATTATTTTATAATAATATAATATTTTAATAATAATTAATTAATGAATAATATAATTAACAATATTTCACACCCATGTGCAGTATTCACACGCAATAATAATCAACCTATTTACCTCAATATCAAGTAAGATTGGAGGCCATTCATACAACTGTTGACAGCCAAGAGACTTGAATAGAACCTTTCACTTGAAAGTGTAAGGCATCTAAATCAATCTTTAATGTCTGTACTTAAGGTAGTAGGCTATAAGAGTGCACAACAATGGCCCCTTCCATCTCTATTGTGGTCAAATACATTCATCAGGGGTATGCTGTCTAAATTACAGTAATACGCTATAGGACATTTCTGTGTGCCATAAATCACAACTTGCATATTTGCATCTATCCGTCAGAAAAAAGCCAGTTAAACGCTTTCAAACACCTGTGAAATTAACATTCTACCAGGCAACCCAAAGTGTGGCAGAAGTTTATTTTATAGATATTAAGATAATTTGACCAGAAGATACTTGGCTTTACCTTTTCTTTGCCTGATGGCATATCTAGCAGTTTACAAGTTATTTCCCCAGTGTAAACCAGTATCATCTAGTCAATTAAGATAAATATATCTGAGCCCACACTGATTGACATACTCAATGTGGCCAAAAGTAATATGTGTACAACTGCTTGTAGAACATCTTCCAGCGGGTCCCCACTGGACTCTTTTGGGAAGCTTTCCATTAGATGTTGGAACATTGGTGAGGCATTTGCATCCATTCAGCCAAAAGAGCATAGGTGAAGTGTTGCACTTAGATTGGGCAGCGCTTAATGGGTACTGTGCAGTGTAAATCGAAAGGTAAATTTTTTTCCCATACTTCATTTTTTCCATGCCTGCGAGCATGTTGCTCATTCTACCTCCAGTGAGAGGCTTTTGTTTAGCTATGAGAGTACGTTATTAAACCGAATTCTTCGTGAGCTTAAAACCTGCAGTTTGGTCCCATTCTTCCATTCACTCCGACATCACAATTTTGAATTTGATGTCAGCTACAGGTTTCAAAACAGTTAGGACAGGGGCATTTTTACCACTGTGTTGCATCTTCTCTTCTTTTAACAATGCTCTGTAAGCGTTTGGGAATTGAGAAGACAATTGCTGTACTTTTGAAAAAGAAGTATTTTCCCATTCCTGATTGATATAGGATGGCAGCTGCTCAACAATTCGGGGTCTCTTTTGTTGTATTTTTCATTTCATTATGTGCCAATTGTTTTTAATGGGTGACAGGTCTGGAGGCAGGCCAGTTTTACACTCTTTTAATACAACGCCATGGTGAAATAAGCAAGACCTTCCCTGAAAAAGACAGAGTCTCTTGCTCCAAAACCTGTTCTGCTTTAATTCTGCATTTTTTTTAACAAATGCACCCCCATACCATCACAGATGCTGGCTTTTGAACTGTGCTCTGATTAAAAAACGGATGGTCCCTCTCCTCTTGCCCCATCTCCTCTTGCCCAGTGGACATGGCATCCATGATTACCAAACTTTTGATTTGTCAGATCACAGGGCTCAGTCCATCTTAAATGACCTTCACAGACAATGGTTTTTGGAAGTGTTCCTGAGCCCATACAGTGATGTCCACAGCAGAGTTGTATTTGTTTTTAATGCAGCGCCTGGCCTGAGGGCCTGAAGATCAAGGCCATCTAATACTGGTTTTCTGCCTTGTCCCATACAGAGAAATTATGTACCGTAGATTATGAGAATTCTTTGGGGAGAAACGTTATTCTTAAATTGTTGCACTATTTGCCTGTGCAGTCGTAAACCCCTCTCCATCTTTACTGCTGAAAGTGTCCTCTTGTCTGGGATGCCACATTTTACCCAATTGTTTTACTGTACAGTTGTGAGATGTTCCACTTAGTTTTCGTTTTAGCAACATTTCTAGTCTTTAGTGGCCCTTGTCTCAGCTTTTTTAAAATGTGTTGCTTGCATCAAATTCCAAGTGGCATATGTTTCTCTCAGTTTCAACATTTGGTATGTTGTTTTTCTACTATGGTCTATTGAATATTGGGTTTAAATAAATAGCACGTCATTGCATTCTGTTTTTCTTTATATTTAACACAGCGTCACACATTTTGTGGAAACAGGGTTGTACAACATTAACAATGTCTACACAGTATTTCTGATCGATTTGATGTTATAATAATCGCCCCAAAACATTTTTAGCGGGATTCTTTGATTTCCACTTACAAACACTGCACTATGACCATTTATTTTGAAGGTCTTGTAAACTTGAACAGAATCATAACCCAATTTTCTGCTTCCAGAAATATATCAGCCAATGCTGCAGGCGTGCACTTAATCTTAATTAACTGTCTACTTTCTGGTAGGTTTTGGCCTTTAAGGCCATGGATATATTTTATACTGTTTTACTAAATTAGAGAAATTATCAATCCATCTACTACACCAGGGGTATTCAATTAAAATGTATAAAGGTCCAGTTAGACCAAATTATCTCAAGCAAAGGTACAGAACATCATGTCTAATTTGTGTTATGATTCAGTGTCATACATATTGAATGTCACGTGTTGGCCAGGAGCTAGGACACAAGTGCAGATCTGGTGAAGTATAATTCGGTGGATCGATCATATTGGCCTCTTAGATGGGTCATTTTCAGTGTACTCAGTTCGGATGTGAGTGGGCATCTTTCCTCAAAGGATGTGTGCTTTGTCTCGTAAAGGTGGTTCACATTCCCCCTTTTAATTATCGCCATGGTCTCGGAACATATGAAACATATTGATTTTGAACTACCCGTGGGAAGAATGAACATGTCCATATTAATAGCTCTGTTTTCATTGTCTGTTATACTCTTTCTAAATCACACCATGTGAAAAAAAATTCTTCTGACTGATTTAGTCCTCAGACTATCAGGCTTCCTCTCGTCTGTCTTTCGTGTGTGTGTCTGTGTGTGTCATTCGATTAGAGGCCAGTACACAGATTGTATTGGCTGAGTAGCACCATGTTAGGTGATTTAGAATGCATATGCGATTGGTCTGAGTTTCCTAAAAATTTGCAGTAAAGACTATAAACGTTGTGCGGGTCCAATGGAACTGTTCCATCAAAATGTATTCATTCTCAATAAAATATCGATATTAGGTCCTGGTCCGGATAGGAAACCGCCTGGGTCTGGACCCGGACCGCGGTCTGCCAATTAGTGACCCCTGTACTACACTATGTGCATTAACACAGCTAGCAGACCAAATGCATTATAAGCTATACTGTGTTATGCTGCTATCAGGTAACTAGTGAGGAATCAGTATTAGAAGGTGAACCTATAATAGAATAAAAATTCTATTTTCTTTCGATAATCTATGACGAAATGGAAAAGTATGAAATGTTAAAATGTGAGGTCAAAGAGGTTTGTGTTGCATTGTGTGATTCGGTTTGCACTGCTACTAGAGCCACATCAATAGTTAAAAATGTGTCAGAAACATGCTCTGGACATTCTCTAAATGGAACCCTATTTCCTGTATTCTGCACTACTTTTTACTCTGGTGGAAATACGGGAACCTTCCTGAGATACCCATTTGGAATGCACCTTCTGTCTTCTCCTGTGGAGGGGCAAGAAGATGCCAAAGGCCTAAAATGTAGTAACTACACAACCATGGATGCAAAGACCGATGTGATGAGCCAGGGTGGGTATTCATGGAAGTTGTCTTACTGATAGCCTTGTTGTGTATATTTGATGTGCCTGCCGGTCTGTAGCCATGTGCATCTGTCAGTGCCTTTCTGTCTACCTGTCTGTCTTTAGCCATGTGCCAAACGGTCTGTACCTGTCTGTCTACTGGTCTGTCTGTAGCCATGTACTTAGGTCTTTCTATCTACCCGTCAGTATCTGTCGGTTATCCTACACCTGCAGAGAGTAAGGAAGAGACATACAATTCAGAACCCAGAGCTTTATATTACAGCATTAACAGACTTGTAGTGAATGAGTGAGTCATTAAAGCTGCCTGTCTGCTCCTCTGCCATTCGTCTTTACTACACACGATCCAAGCGGTTCTCAGTCGCAGGCTGGTAGCATGGTGTGTGGAGGAGAGGCCCAGCGACTGTGCCGCTCTGTGAGCCATAATGGTGACCACAGGTTATAGTGTCTCTGTGGCGTTGAATGTAACGCTATGATGATATACGCGTAGCATCAGTGGATGTGGAGGCAGAAAGATCAAGGAGACTCTCTTAAGAGCCCCCTGTCTCCACAGCATCACCCAACCACCATGACATCAATATCATCCGCGAGGGTTAGCTCTGTTAGCCAGCATCCCAAATGATTCCCTAAAGGTTCCCACCGCTACCGGGACCAAGTTCAAACAAATGCACTTGATAGGGACCAGGGCGCTGTTTGGGATGAATAGCGGGACAGTGTCTGCATAGCGTCTCTGCTCGGCAAACCTCCTCATTTACGCAGCAGGCTTCAATCACTCCCCCAAAAGAGGCGTTCTATACAGCGAGATAAGACCCGACGAGAGAGAGAGAGAGAGCACTGATGAGTCATTTGATGTCCGGGTCGGTCTGTGTAATCATTCACTGATAACACACTCTGAATGTAGCGGATTTGGAGATGGAGACCGCTTCCCAAATTGCGCCCCATTGCCTAGACAGCGCACTTCCTCCAACTGCTCCGTGGTCGAACGTAGCGCACGGCAATGTTCCGGGAGGAAGGGTACTGTTTTCGGGCGCTGACAGGAACTCCTTTGCTCTCCCTCATTATTGGCAATGTTTTAGCCGTAGCAAAATGACATAGCTAGGAGTGACACGCATTCAGAGGGGGATGAGAATGAGCGGGTGGCTGAGAGAAAGGGAGAATAGCATCCGGTGGGAAGCAAGACTTATTGGATTACTTGAACAGTCTTTGATACAGTTCCGGTAGCTTCATTTGACGATCTTGTTGTGGCCTGTATTTTCCTGCTGAGCTGGAAAAACTTAGTGTATTGAAGGTAAAAAAAAAAGAAAAAAATCTTGTACAGTTTCGAGTTACCACTTAAATGTCAGACCTGATTTGCCATAAAGTATAATTTACCAAGCTGATACCAAGCTTATTTTCAAACTGGTACCATATTTCTCGGAATGAAGTTTGAAACGACAAATCACTCATCATTAGCTAACTAGCTAATACATTAGTCACTTAAACAGAGATACTGAATTCATTATATAATAATGTGGCCAGCCAACTAACAGAAATATCAGAAACTGCAGTACTTTATTTACTATTTGCTTTTTCCTCATCCAAGATCCAGTGTTTTTCCAGGGGGAAGTGAACACAACAAAGACGTAAGAGTTAACAGACGTTTAAATAAAAGTTTTGTTATGTCTGTCATCTCTGTCTGAGACTGTACGTTATGCATGTATCACTCACCTGTGATCCCAACAAACTCTAAAACATTCTTCAATGCATCGTTTTTTGAAATTATATCTCTAAATGAAGCTCGAAAAGCATCATAAATAATGTTTGAATCCGGACACCGCAATAATACGTTTCTCATGAAACAAAATTGCTAGTGAGTGAGTTTCAGCTAGCTTTTCTACACGCTAACCAGTCAGCTAGCTTTTCTACACGCTAACCAGTCAGCTAGCGTGTAGAAAAGAGAACAGACTTCAAGATGCAAAGAACAACTACGCTGCCACTGGTAGTCGCTGAACTCTGCCTGGCAATTTGCATAACGTTTAACATTTCTCAACTGTCACTGCCGCTGGGAGATTTTGTCTCTGAGAGTAGCTCAGTCCACTGTAGTTGTGATTTGCTGGCTCTTGTTGGAAAAAAATGGGTGTGTGCCGCTTTGTAGCGCAAACATTTCTAACGATACATTCACACTGTTTGAGATGGCTCAATTAATTTAAATGAAAGGAACCCCTCAACCCCGCCGCTACCGTCTTGTAGGTTATAGCTGCCGTCCATTCCTGGAAAGCTTCTTTAACCGAGGTTTAAACTCTGTTCCTGAGGCCAGGGTACATTTATTTTCCACGGCTCATTCTTATGTTGCTAGTCCGCCCTTACACTTCCCCTTCCGTCTTCAGATAGGTGTGTCAAACAGATGTGTTACAGATGACGACAAACAAGCCGGTTGATCCAGTGTGCACTTTCCCATGTGTGTCGAGGCCCCCCCCCACCCCCCGCCCCCCCTCCACCCGCGCCAACACAGAGAGTTGCATCACTCACATTAGTCAGCCGTGTTCATCAGCGCTTCGTGTTCACCACCTTTCCTCCGTGTTCTCCGCGTTGTCGTTGGAAACACGCGGGGTGCAACGTCTCGGCGCTCGCGTCCCAATCTACGCCCTGCTCCCTGCACGTCCACTTCGTCAAGGTGGCGGGAGAGGGCGTCGTTTGGGACGCCGACCGCGTGCTGACTGATCTCCGCCTTCAGCCCGACGTCCCAATCATATCTGGCTCATGCTGACATGAAAGGTTACGTTCAGCTCAGACAAGCAGGGGGTGGGGGGGGGTTCTGCCTTTGAGTCGGGAAAGAGGGGTTCTCAGAGGGCTGACAGCCTGAGAGAAGGTGGAGGCGGGGAGAGAGGAGGCCTTGGGGAGAGGGAGGAGTCTACAAAAAAAGGCAGAGCAGGAGGGAGAGGAGAAGCTAGAGGCTATGTAAGGTGGCTTGAAGAGGAGAGGGTTTCCGGGGTTTCATCTCGTCCTGTGGTTATGTTAGTTATCCTGACACAACACAACAACAGGATGAGATGTTGTGTTAGGGTTGTACCACAGCACGCCCTGTCCCCCTCAGCATGTCGTCCTGCTCGCTCACTTTTTGCCTCTTAGCTCATTTGTTGATCCTCTTTCTGCTTCTAACTCCTCGTTCGCTTTTTGAGTGCTCATTCTCTCGCTGACTCCTCGTTCTCTTTTTGACTCCTTGCTCCCTTTTTGGCACCTCGTTCTTTTTCTTGCTCCATGTTCTCTTCTTTACTCCATGATCATTTATGACCTTTTGCCAGACTTTAATTAGGCCGCTGCAGAGTGAGACGTGCGCCAGCCTAGTGCTTCTATAGCTCAATGGACAGCCGCATGCACTTCGTGAACAGCTACTCTAAGGCCTCGTGGTCAGGTTTTAAGCTGACATGTTCGGCTATAACCCGCAACTCAAAGCGAAGAGAAGAAAGACTTGAAGAGCGAGCGAGGGGAGAAGGAGGGAGCGAGGGGCGAAGAATCGAGCGAGGGGGGAAGGAGCGAGCGAGGGGGGAAGGAGCGAGTGAGTGAGCTGGGAAGCAGCGAGTGAGGAGGGGGTCGGACAGCCAGAGGGATAAGATAAGAGGACTAGTTGAGAGAGGAAAGGGAGAAAAGGAGGGAGATTGGGGAGACTGAAAGAGAGACAGATTGACGGAGACAGTGAGAGGGAAAAGATGAATTCGAAGAAGTGTCTAGATGTATTGCCGAAACGCATAACTAGGCAATTCTCTGTGCAATAACACTTCCCTTGCGATGCTCCTGTTCAAATAACAGACAAATGAATCAATCCTGAGGACCAGGTGTTGCATCCTGTGCAGTGGAAAATATCAACAAAAATGGAGGAATTGATGAGTTTCATTCATAGTTCAACTTAGGGTGATTTCATGCTTGATAAATCCATCAGAACCAGGAGAATAGGGCTGTAACATGATTACCCTTGCTCCAATCTAATGGATGGGACTCTGGGGAGACAAGGCCTGTGTCCTAAAGGGTGCCCTATTTCACATCACAGTGCACTGCTTTCGACAACATCCCTGTGGGCCCTGGCCAAAGGTAGGGAAGGGAATGGAAATGCTAGCCTTTTGGGGCTCAGCCAACGTTATCTAGATGCATCAATTCCCTTGTTAACAGAAATATTTAGAACCGACATCCTAGAGCAGACAGAGACAGATATACCCCAAAGCAGCAGCTGACCCTCTCTTAGGCCTTTCACTTCCTCATCTGTCAACTAAGAGAAGACCTTTTCTTCTCTTCAATTATCTCTTTTCTGTTTTTGTACTGTTCTTCCCCCTACCCTCTACTCCAAATCAATTTATTTCAAAATGGCTCTATTATCGTGTGTGTCAGGTCACCTTTGTTTCCATTGCCAAAGCAAGTGGGAAATTGGAAAGAATTAATAAATCATTATGGTCCAGGAATTTTGCTTAAAAGATAAAGGAGTGTTCATTTGTGGGTCTGTGTGGTCTGTACAAAATTATCATACCACAATGTGGCCTTTTTGTATCATTTAGTGTTATTTCGTACGGTCTCAATTTCAATCTTTTTCTCCTATTATATCGCTTTTCTTTGTCATTTTTCCACCGGCTTTTCTCTCACTCCACTCCGTCAACTGTCTGTTTTGCGATCTCCCGCTCGGCGCCGGAGACAACCACGGCCCTCGCGGTGGAAGAACTTTACCGATTGTTGTAAAAGTTTGGCAGAGCGACAAGAGATTAGATGCCCATTACGGTTGGCACTCACAACCAGGCAGTCAAGTGTGAGGGAGACAGCCGTGCACCTGCTATCGTTGTTCTCTCACCTGAGCGCATTGCCAGATGTTCCAGAGCCAAGTAGTACAGCGATCCACTTCGAGATACCGTAGGCTAGTCGGAGCATCAGAGACAGTTTGGTTTTGTCACAAGCCGAGGTAGAAAGGGTGTATTTGGCTGCCTCATGGATGGTCGTGTTTCAAAAGGACCACATGCTCTAAGGGTGTTTCTGAACCAGTGCTTGCGCTTTTCCCCTTGAAATGCTTCAGGGATTTCAGTTTGGGAGTTGTGAAGAAAACGGGTTTGTAGAAGGGCCACTACACACTGGAGGGACCTTAGCTGGCGTATTGTTTCTAGGGCATTGAGATTTCTTTTAGACGTAATTGGCCAGAATGAGACAGAAATGTTTTTTTGCACAACAAAACCCCCCACTGTTTTACATCAAAGTGAGGATTGAAGGGCGAGCGGGATCTGAAAAATAAATGGAGTCAGTATTCTTTTCATTTCGCTAAGACCCCGTGTGGTACGGATAGCGCTATGAATCAGTGTTATGTGTGGTCCCGGTTGTCTTTGATTGATGGAGCCATCGGATGTCCTTCAGCGATGTTCCACTGTGTTTGGGGCGGTATCAGAGTCTCCTATGAATTCTGTAGCTGGTGTAATATGGTCAGACCAATATGGAGGAAGCACAGAAACAAGCCAATTCACTCATTCTAGATTGTGTTGTGAACATAATTGTAATTCTAATCATTGTTTTTATGTTTCATTGCTAACAATAGTAATTAGTACTAAGAAAATGTGCTATAGTGAAATGCATTTTTTGTCTGTCCATAAATATAATACTAAGCCAATACATTAACAAACATTAGAAAGAACTAAATAGCAAACAATTCATATTATATTGCTTGTTTGACACAACTGAAAAGGATTGAACTGGGAAAGTAGGACACCTTCCAAGAACCTAAGTAAATGTAACCCCTGAATCCAAAGTTGGACTCAACCAAGCATTAGGATTTCCAGACTGGAGGAGGCGTTCTATCATTAAACAAAACACTAAACATTTATTATGAGAAATCTGGTAGTGTTACTGACTTCAAACAGTCTCCCAAAATACAAGAATCTACTCAGTGATTATAGGAGAATACAACTACAAACATATAATTCCTTGTCCAAATTAAACATTGTATATTAATAATTGGAATTCATATTATTGCACCAGGCTTCAATAGAATATTTCTATGAATGAGGTGAACAATTTGACTTGAAAAAAACATAATATTATTTTGTTAAACGTTCATATGTATAATTACAAAACATATCATAAGCATAATGAGATCATAACTCCACCTAGGAAAAACCAAACTGCATCATGCAAATATGACAAATGAAACATGAACACTGCATAAGCTTTATTGAACTGCCGCATGAAGGGAAAAAGAAAAAACAACACCCTTTTTTTTGGTCGATTTAACACTACACCGCCCCCCCAAAACAAAATATGCGTTGGTGCAATATGTTTAGTCCACATGGCAACGGTCTGTCACCATCAGGCTTGTGTAGCAGATGGGGATCTGTGAGAGTCCTTAGTCTGAAGTGTTGCCCCTTGAGCCGCTCCGAGGAAGGCGCCCAGTGGGTTGGAACGTTTCAGGAGGGTGGTCATGTGTGTTAGCAAGACAGAGGTCCCGAGGTCTTGTAAGAGCTGGATCTGGGAGATGCGCTGGTCACTGAGCAGGCTCCGGGACAGCCTTTACACAATGTTGAGGGGCACTACTGCCAAAGGAGCTCGTGCACTTGCACATTTGTCATGTTATTGTAGACTGGCTACAATCTATTCTTGTCTTCTCTCTGCACACGGATGTGTCTCACTCTGCAAGCCGCCGTTAGTTCATCCAGTACACGCACTTGACATGTACACACGCACGTGTTTAAATGCACGGAGCTTCGATACACTTACTGTTCAGGGAACCTGAACCTGCTGACGTATGCAAGCGTACACATTGACCGTTTTCCATCAAGCAATAACTGGGCAATGAATACACACTTGAGAAACATTATAACCAGGGGTTGTTTCTGACATTGTACACAGCGCCATTATAATCACTGACCATCAAAATGTAAGTCTGGACATCACGTTGTCTTTGTTATCGTGTTCAGCAGACAAGAAATTCATCGGCGAAATTGGTTGTGAGTGCCAGGAGCCATTCCTTTTCATGCTTCCATATCTGAAAGTTGTTCAGGGCCAAGTGTACCATGTTACATGTTTTATGGAAACATTCTTATGCAACCAAAAAGGTTTACCATGAGTTCTACATCGTCTGCCGACAGACTGATATTCACACACCTGGCTGATTGCTGAGGGGGAAGCCTTATTTAGATGGAGCGGAGGCATGATATGTTACTCTTGCAGAAGGCTTATTGATTTTCTGTCGGCAGGAAGAGATTGGACTGGCATTCGATCTATTAATGCTATCCATATCAACATGAACTATGGATTCATATCAGATGTTTCTGATCTGCCAAACTTTCATTTGATTAAGGATGCACCCTTAAATGGCACCCTATTTCTTTTATAGTGCACTACTACTGACCAGGAGCAGGACCTGTTGGTTTTCCTATAAACAAGACAGTTATTTTCAAGAAACTAATTGCGTATCTGTGATTAAACATTCAGTACTATAGTGAGAGGTTATGTTCAGGTAGTTGTTGAACAATTGGGTTTCGCTGGGTGGGTTGGAGGGCTGGGGTCAGTTGTGTAGTTGAGGGACTTTATGCTGTTGCTAAACTTTTATTTTGTGGATAAAGAAGGAATATGTAATGTCCACAATTTCCAGGCCAAAAAATATGTTAAGGGAAGCTGGATCTTAAATAAAGAATATCAGAAATGTATCCTTTACTTTTAGAATCAGTGCACATTATATTTATTACTAATCATATTGAAGCCATGATGTGTGGACCACTAACAGGTTCAAGTATGTAGCAAAGATGGGATATGTTTTCAAGAATATCATTTGATAGCCTATTTAGAAACAAAATATAACAGACTAACATTGGATTCGATAGATTACAATACATACTACTAACGCACTTAGGTTGCAGAGTAGGTTGCTCTACTAATAACTGACACTGTACTGCATGAACTGACACTGTACTGCATGAACATATAACGCAAAGTTCAATATGAACACTGACTACTGCTGTTTTTAGACTGGGACTAAATACTATTTCCATTTCCATCAGTCAATGTTGCAGGTAATCTGTGATTCTGAACGTTAAGCAGCCACAGAGCCCACAGCGGTTGATTGTGTTTTCTGTTTATGGCCGACCTGCTTCCACATCATGACGGTTTACAATCCTGGCACACGTTCGTACTGTAAACAAATGGTTGTCTATGAAAGAAACTTTGTAAGAAACAAACCGAACACCTGGCACAATATATTTTTTTTATTATTTTCATAATTTCCACCTCCTGCCAATGTGACAGGTAGATAAAATGCATAATTTCTTGTTATCAGTATGTACTGTAAGCCAGGGTCGACCTAAGGCATAGGTGGAATAGGCAAATGCTAGGGGCACCGTTCATCCAAGGGGGCACCTAGCACCATATTGGTCAGGGCCGGCTCTGCTGTAAAATATCTTATTTGTTTTCTATATATGTGAACATTTGTTCAGTTCATCAAAGAGGCAAGACATTTTTGAAAAGGGTTTAAAGATATTTGTGCTATTACTGTTATTTCCAGAAAATTATTACTTTGTTGGATCATCAATTTACTTGTACTGTCAAATTTAGCAACATTTATTAAATCATGCTTGCGACTGTTTGTTGGGGAGCTAGGTGATTCTGCTCATTAACAATAAAGTCTTGGTTGAGGAGTATTTAATTAAAAATGTCCCCTTCCAGGTATTTCATACACATAAACAGTTGTGAAGTGGTTGAAATGTTACAAAACAGTTTAATAATGTTAGTAAAATGTTGTGAATTCATAGCATTTGACAACATATTTACACCATTAATAATTAAATATATAGAGAAATATATCTTTTATATACTAAAATAATAAATAAACTGATCGTTTCACTTAATTAGTGTGTGCTCTGCCAGCAATATTGTTTTGATTGAAAGGTATGTTTTGACTCGAGGCAAGATTGTTTTTATTCTGAGTTCATTAAAGAAGTTAAATTTGGCTTTCAATTTGAAATAAAAATCACCATTCACAATTAATTTCTAGTATTCGTATGTGTTGATAATCCATTAACAAAGTGGGACATTTTACCCGCTGATGGGGCATGTTGCCACAAGTGCACGCTCTCTATTGATTGGTCTACAACTCTATAGTGAAATAAGATATGAAGATGTAATGAATGAAACATATGTGCCCAAGACTTCCTCCTTTCATTTGGTATGACATGTATACCATTGTGATGTATAGTTCCCTGTAGACTTTACAGTGGGAAAAGTGTGACAGATACTCCGCTCTCCGCTACTGGCCACCATTAGAGTAGCCGTCTCCCTCTCACACATACCAAGAACCCCTACTTGGGCTTTTCTTGACAGCCAGGGGTGCTTCTTTCCTAGGACATCTGAAAATACCTTTACGCTTGGTAATCAACATGGCTGCACTGAATGACATGGTGAGAAAATGCTTTCTACTGCAGATTCAATTCTGGGCGCCCATTATTTAACATTCCAGTTGAATCGATTCATTGTCTAGGGATAGCAACATTGCAATCTGAGTTTTACCTGTATGACACACGTCGTTGACAACGTTTTTACATTTTTTCCAATAAACTTTAATCGTTGTCCTGGTCTGACAGGGCTTCCAGCATTGCGGTCTCTTCCACAATTTCTTCGATTTAATCTCTAATGATTGTAATATCTTCTGCAGTTTCATCTGCATTAGAAAGCATTTTCCTCACAAAGTTATACAGTGCAGCCCGGGCATCCATGTTCATTCCGAAGACATTACAGAATCACCAATCAAAACACAATATTTGATAGAGCCCGCCCTTCCAACTTCGATGGGTAAAAGTGACAAATTCAATAACAGATTCAGTAATGACAGATTTCTGCAACCATGTAATAAATACATCGTAAAATATGAAATTGTGAAATAAATAGTGAAGTATTGAAATACACCATTAAATATGCTACATCTTTTTTTAAATATATTATTTTATTTATTATTTAAATTATATATCACCCTTTTAATTTCATTATTTCATGGTGTATATATTTATTTAATAAAAAAATACCTAAAATTCTTCCATACTACAAAGCAAGAAGTTAAGTTAATAGACTCTACAGAATTTCATGTTTTGAAGGGAATGTTATACCCAACAAAAATGTAATAACACATGTAGTACATTTTACACATATTTGTATTTTTTATATTTATTATTATTTTATTCAGATTATTGTAACGTATTTTGATTAATATGATTATCGGATGTGTTGGATTTTTTCTACATTAATTCTGGATAGAGTTCACAGTTAGATGGAGTGCATTATAATGACAAATCTTTCCTATTATAATTTATGTTGATATCTTGGCTCCCCACCATCTTATTACTGGAGTGCCTGTGCTATTCAACGCACATATGAAGACTCCTTTAATGGACGGTAGAGACGCTTCATCAAGGTTAAATATGCTCAGGAGGAACAGTGGTATTGTGTAATGACAATCATTATTCATCTTAAAATTAGAAAATAATCTAAGGCTCATTTCTTATTTCTGGTCGAAGTGCAGGAAGTTGTTGTTGTGGTTTGGTAAGAGTCATCACAACACAGAGTTGCGTGTCGCGCATCAAAATAACATGGGAAATGTGTATAACAACACCCAAACATCTCAATAGATGACTTATTGTTTGTGCCTATTCAGTATACATCAAAGTGAATAGACTTTGTATGGTAACCAATATATTTTATTCTTTCAAACTCATGGAGTCGTGTCTTACTGCAAACTTCTCTCAATCTAACATGATCAGGTAAAAGTCTGTGCGTCAATATTGCTGGCTTCTGTCCACATTCGGTCCAAGAACACATTCATTTAACCTGGGAGTTAGGGGAGCACTTTCTTTGTTAGCAGTCCAAGATGTTAATCATCCATAGATCTTCCATGTTCTACCCATTTGTTTAACAGCATATTCATAATAGACCAAAACCTCCTGCACATCCCCTCCAATACCTGGCTTTTTTCCCAGTCACTTAAGTGTATTCTATGTATCACCCTTATATGGTCTGGTAGAGTGTCCCCCATTGAGTTCTCGGCACCACACACACTTATCGGGTTGTTTGGGACCCCTTAATAATAGTTACCAGATGTTCTCTATAAAGTACCTCATATAGCACAAGAAAACAATGTACTATTCCTTTGTGTAATGTGCTTTAACAAGAGCATGGAATTAAAGGACACCTACATTATTACAAAAAGACTTGCTTGCTCACAATGGTATGTTCCAACCTATGGTCCATTTATAGAGCCTACGAAGGTCACCTGGACAAATCTTATCAGGAAGTATGGACAGGATGTGTGTGCAGGGTGTGTGGGTAGGATGTGTGGACAGGATGTGTGAGTAGGATGGGTGGACAGGGTGTGTGGGAAGGATGTGTGGGTAGGTTGTGTGGTTAGGGTGTGTGGGTAGGGTGTGTGGGTAGGATGTGTGGGAAGGATGTGTGGGTAGGGTGTGTGGGAAGGGTGTGTGGGTAGGATGGGTGGGTAGGGTGTGTGGGAAGGGTGTGTGGACAGGGTGTGTGGACAGGGTGTGTGGGAAGGGTGTGTGGGTAGGATGTGTGTGCAGGGTGTGTGGGTAGGGTTTGTGGACAGGATATGTGGACAGGATGTGTGGACAGGATGTGTGGGGCGGGTGTGTGGACAGGGTGTGTGGGAAGAATGTGTGGACAGGGTGTGTGGGAAGGATGTGTGGACTGGGTGTGTGGGTAGGGCGTGTGTGTAGAATGTGTGGGTAGGGTGTGTGGGTGGGGTGTGTGGGTAGGATGTGTGGGTAGGATGTGTGGACAGGGAGTGGGTAGGGTGTGTGGGCAGGGTGTGTGGGTAGGGTGTGTGGGTAAGATGTGTGGGTAGAGTGTGTGGACAGGGTGTGTGGGTAGGGTGTGTGGGGCCCATCACCAATGGGCCAAGCTCCATGTCCTATCTATTGTCCTTTGTTCACAGTTAGTCCACAATAGTGTTGTGTTGAGTTTCTTATGCTCGTTATTTACTAATATATTACCTCATCAGGTAAGGTTAACAGTGAATACCTTGATGAGAAATTCTGATTTATTTTGAGCATCTTGTTATTTAAAAAAAGTTCTGCATCGATAAGAGTAGAGGTGTTTAAATGCTAATATATATATTTTTATTTATATTTTATTTGTTTGATTATTTATTTAAAACCAGCACCTCTGTTATTGTTACAGGGGTAGGAAAATTAATAAATCCATCAATTGGAACCTTGGAATCATTATGTAGCCATGTTTGGAATCATTATGTAGCCATGTTGGTATGAACGCCAGATTGAAAATTCTGCCATTACAGCATGGTTAACAGTATGGACTGTAAATCATCAAATCATAAATCATAAATGACATATTGGCACAACATTCAATAAATAAATGGCTTACAAAGATATTACAGAGCGTATTATTCATATGAGACATAGATGATGAATTCATTTGTGGCAATATCGGCTGGAGCTCCTTGGATATTACATCACTTGTCCTTGTGTTCACCCATTTATGCCTTCATTCTGATCTTGACCCGGTCTAATGTGTTTTCTGAATCGTGTCACAGTGCATCTTTTAGCAGGTCTGAGACCCCATTTACAGTGTGGATAGTCTATAAGTATTTTCAATGGTAAATGGTTTGATCATCTCCATCTAGTAAAACTTGAGTGACAGGCAGGATTGTGATACCATTATCACCATTACCTTATTACCATATTGTGGTCTCAAAATTAGAATTAAAATGTAAGAAAACCAGCTCAAATTAAAATGAAAAACTAACATAAAGTGTCTCAGGAAAGTGTTGGGCCACGAGCCACGAGAACAGCTTCAATGTGCCTTTGCATAGCTTCTACAAGTTGCAACTTGGGATGGAACACCATTCTTCCAAAATCACTCCCTCATTTGTTTTTTTGATGACGTTAGTAGAAAGTGCTGTCTAACAAATAGGCCCAAAATCTCTCAGGTGTTCAATTGGGTTGAGATCTGGTGACCGCAAAGGCCAGAACATATAATTCAGAGCATCATTTTCATACTTGTCAAACCATTTAGGGACCCCTCATGCACTAAGGATGGGGGCGTTTCGTGAGTGTCATCTCGGACGAGATCACTCCATTAGGATAGAAATGGTTCATAATTGAATGAAAGGGAATATTCAGAATAACTTTGTCCCTCTGTAGGGACAAATGGACCAAAACCATGACAGGTGGACCCAAACCATGACAGGTGGACCCAAATCATGACAAATGGACCCAAACCAGGAC
>JACXGK010008731.1:0-21612 GCA_016801125.1 Novumbra hubbsi | reverse complement strand
TTGCCGGTAAGCCGAACACCTGAAGTCAACGTGCGTTAGCGCTCACCGGTAGGGGGTGGTGAAGTATAGATCATTTTTTTTCTTAGGCTAATGGCCTAAGACTCCGGCAAAAGTAACCAACGGTATTCAGGGACTTTCCACGACTTTGTGCTCTGTGTGGCTTGGCGTTGGCTTGGTGGGCAGGTGAAAGTGAAAGCATAAACAGAAGCATTTAAACAACGTGGTGTGATTGTAAGCCAATGGGTTTGGCATTTGGCATGTCAGTGTTTGCCATTTTGGGATTCCAGGAGTTTTTTTATTAGAATGGCCCCTGGTATTACCGGTTTGTTTTCAGCCCCCCACCAGGAAAATGATTGTTGATAAAACACTAACGTGTTGGAAGAAGGACGGAGACAACAGCCTATTTACTGTCTGTCTTTCCAACATTGTAAATGTTTTCTAGTGAGACATTTGTGATATAAATAATCAAATAAATGAGTTATTCAATTTGTCTTAGAAATGTCAGAAGACCTTAAATAAATATAATAATAATCCAGACACTTCTTTTCAATATTTCTATTAAACGTAAATGGCCAACATTGAAGTACAGACATTTCGTTTTAGTGAAACTAGGCAAACGGCCAAAGACACCGGCAAAAGCAGCCGACTGTTTTCAGGGACTTCCCAGGACTTTGTGCTCTGTGTGGTAAAATTAGAAACCTTTGCCGCTTGCTACAATAAAATGTGTTCAAGAACACAAACCGATGAGACAACACCCAAAGGGAGAAAGGCAAATGCACTACAAACATATTGGCAATATTTAGGCTCCACATAGCTACAAAATGGTAGGCTATCACGTCGTTCACAAATAACTTCACTAGAGCAGGTCTGTGTAACCTAATCCAGTCTATTGTTCATCACAACAAGACTTTACATCTTTGTTGAACATCTATATCGTGTGTCAAGCCTCAGAAACAGACTCAAGACCCAGGGCTTGGCGTTGGCTTGGTGTGCAGGTGAAAGTGAAAGCATGAACTAGAGGATATTTACAACAGGTTTGGCATTTGGCATGTCAGTGTCTGCCATTTCGTGATTCCATGAGGTTTTGCGTTAGAACGGCCGCTGGTATAAATGGTTTGTTTTCTCCCTCCCTTGTTGATAAAAAGGCAAAAGAGAACAGACTGCAGGACAGTTGAGCACAAAGCGTTTGTTTTTGTCAAGGTCAGACTCCCAAAAGCAAATGTGCTATATTGCTATTAAACTCGATGGCCGCCATTTCGTGATGATACTGTAGGCTATAGCTACTATTAAAATGGCTGGCGAAAAACGCCTAAAGTCATAGTTCTCCGGTAGGGGGTGTGCAGTACTGAATTATTGTTCTGGTAAAACTAGACAGACGCCGTAAAAGACACCGACAATAAAAACAAGGGACTTTCCAAGACTTTGTTTTCTGCTTGGTAAAATAAGAAACATTTTCCTCTCGCTACAATAAAATGACAAACTCATGTGGATGAGACAACCCACAAAGAGTAAAGGCTAATGCACCATGTCAAAAAGAAATGTATCTCTTTGCCAAATTTCAGGCTACACACATTGCTACAAAATGGAAGGCTTTCACACTGGTGCTGCCCGTAGACATAAAATTACAGGTGATTTAGTTTGATTATTAGAAAATAATAGATATTTTATTTGCCTGTATAGGTGATAATAAATAGACATTTGCATCAGAACATCAATTAATGGTTCTGCTGTCAACCAAGGTCACACAATGAAAAAAGTTCAACTGGCCCACTCAATGCCTTTTCCTCTTACTAAACAGAAGTTTTTCAGAAGAAGTAATAATAAAATCAAAACTACTCACACAACAGAGCAAAATGTTACTAACAGAAGTGGTATCTCTGATGAGAAAACAATATTTAGAACATAATTCCATATTTACATCAATTTGGCTTTATACATGTCACTGTAATGATGTGTTTGTGATTTACAGTAACAAAATATTCCAGAACGTGAGCATGATGTCACTATGTACAGTTTATACAACAGCTTTGCATCGATCACTTTGGTGCGTCCAGGACTTTGTGCTCTGTGTGGTAAAATTAGAAACCTTTGCCGCTTGCTACAATAAAATGTGTTCAAGAACACAAACGGATGAGACAACACCCAAAGGGAGAAAGGCAAATGCACTACAAACATATTGGCAAACATTTGCTCTCTAAGACAATAATTAGGCTCCACATAGCTACAAAATGGTAGGCTATCACGTCGTTCACAAATAACTTCACCAGAGCAGGTTTGTGTAACCTAATCCAGTCTATTGTTCATCACAACAAGACTTAACATCTTTGTTGAACATCTATATCGTGTGTCAAGCCTCAGAAACAGACTCAAGACCCAGGGCTTGGCGTTGGCTTGGTGTGCAGGTGAAAGTGAAAGCATGAACTGGAGGATATTTACAACAGGTTTGGCATTTGGCATGTCAGTGTCTGCCATTTTGTGATTCCAGGAGGTTTTGTGTTAGAATGGCCGCTGGTATAAATGGTTTGTTTTCTCCCTCCCTCTAGGAAAATGGATTGTTGATAAAAAGAGGACAGACTGCAGGACAGTTGAGCACAAAGCGTTTGTTTTTATCAAGGTCAGACTCCCAAAAGCAAATGTGCTATATTGCTATTAAACTCGATGGCCGCCATTTCGTGATGATACTGTAGGCTATAGCTACTATTAAAATGGCTGGCGAAAAACGCCTAAAGTCATAGTTCTCCGGTAGGGGGTGTGCAGTACTGAATTATTGTTCTGGTAAAACTAGACAGACGCCATAAAAGACACCGACAATAAAAACAAGGGACTTTCCAAGACTTTGTTTTCTGCTTGGTAAAATAAGAAACATTTTCCTCTCGCTACAATAAAATGACAAACTCATGTGGATGAGACAACCCACAAAGGGTAAAGGCTAATGCACCATGTCAAATAGAAACTGATTTCTTTGCCAAATTTCAGGCAACGCACATAGCTACAAAATGAAAGGCTTTCACACTGGTGCTGCCCGTAGACATAAAATTACAGGTGATTTAGTTCTATTATTAGATTTATAATAGATCTTTTATTTGCCTGGATAGGTGATAATAAATAGACATTTGCATCAGAACATCAATTAATGGTTCTGCTGTCAACCGAGGTCACAGAATGAAAACAGTTCAACTGGCCCACTCACTGCCTTTTCCTCTTACTAAACAGAGGTTTATCAGAAGAAGAAAATAGTAATAAAATCAAAACTACTCATACAACATAGGAAAATGTTACTAACAGAAGTGGTATCTCTGATGAGAAAACAATATTTAGAACATAATTCCATATTTACATCAATTTGGCTTTATACATGTCACTGTAATGATGTGTTTGTGATTTTTATGTACAGTTCACACAACAGCTTTGCATCGATCACTTTGGTGTGTCGTCTTCAGTGAAAAGCCTCTCTCTTAGTTTGTAGTAGCTCCCTTTCCTCTCCATCAGGACTTTGTGAGTGCCTTGCTCCAGGACGGTCCCCTGGTCAATCAGGATGATCTGATCCGCCCTCTCTATGGTCTTCAGCCTATGAGCAATCACCAGCAAGGTCTGGGAGGGGCAGCTAGCAAGTGCCTCTTGGACCTGAAAAAGTGGGGACATCTGAGTGAAACCGCTAGCTAGTGTTAATATTATTGAGAGCAGTACGCTGATGTGAAACGGACAGTGCTAATGCTTTTGACAATATGGAATGCTAAAGCTAGTTAGCGGATGTGAGAAAGGGTATTGTACCATGTGTTCGCTCTCAGTGTCCAGTGCGCTGGTGACCTCGTCCAGAATGAGGATCTGTGGCTCTCTGATCAGAGCTCTGGCGATGGCGATACGCTGCTTCTCACCTCCGGACAGCTGGTTTCCCCGCTCGCCCACATCTAACAGACAGACATAATGACGGGTTGATCAATACTTGTGTTCAGCTTTTCCCAGGGGTAGATCAGTTCCTATTGTTGTGCTGGGGCCTGTATACCTGTGTCATAGCCCTTCTCCAGTTGGCTAATGAAGCTGTGGGCGTTGGCTCTGCGAGCAGCTTCCTGCACCCGTTCCAGAGAGCAGTCTTTAAGGCCATATGCAATGTTGTCCTTAATGGATCCAGAAAACAGAACAGGCTCCTGGCCCACCATGGCCACCTAGTAGGGCAAAGACAATCAGCCCATCAGCCAATAAAAAAACGATGTATCTTTTCCAGCTAAAATTCCTTTGACAACGGTAACCATACAAGCACAGTAAAGCTTTCTGTAGAGATTTAACGTGTCAGTATTTGTGTTGTTATTTTGTCATGACCTTGCTGTGCGGGAGCGTTGGGAGCGTTGGCGGTAGTTTCTACGTTACCTTCCTGTGCAAGTAGTGGTGCTGGTAGCTTTGCAGTGGCTGTCCATCCAATAGGATCTCACCCTGCTGAGGCTGGTAGAACCTCTCCAGCAGACTGACACAGGTGCTCTTCCCCCCTCCGGACGGCCCCACCAGGGCGGTCAGCTTCCCCGGCTTCAGCTCCAGAGAGAAGTCCTGACGCGCGTGGAGCCAATGACACAGGTCAGCTATCGCTCAGCAAAAGCACAGGGAAACCGTGGTGACAGCAAAACTACCCGTCAATGTTAATCTAACATACCGTACGTCCTCTTTGGTGACCAAAGGACGCTGGTATGAATTCTTGAACGTTAAGAACATACCTGCAGTACTTTGCGTTCCTGACGGGTGGGGTAGGAGAAGGAGAGGTTGTGGAAGCAGACGTGTCCAGTCAAGGTCTCTGGTTGGAGGGTTCCCATGGTGCTGACCTGGGGCTCTCTGTCCAGGTACTCAAACACCTTACCAGCCGCCCCCACGGAGTTCAGCATGTCACCGAAGATGTAAATCAACGTCTGGAAGACAGATGTATTATTCGCAACTGAGATATCAAAACTCAATACAGTTCAGTCATTTTCATTTTCAACAGTACCCACACTCTGTTTGTATGTGTTTCCTAACAATAATTATACCAGCCACTTTGGCAACTTTAACATCAGAATCACCTTGAATTCATAAGTACATTATACATAAAGATGATTTGACTTGGTCTAATGTCATACACAAAATGTAGATGCAAAGCTGATATACAATTAATACAACCAGATGTGAGCAATATAATAGAATATGAGTGGTGAGTATGATGTAGCTGGAGTCACAATTAATGTGTACAGTTTCAGTACAGTATATCAGGTTCACGGGAGATGTATGTGGCTGTATGTGGGAAGCATAGTCTTACTAGTCTCTATGGGACAGATAACAGGTTGGTGTGGATCAAAGCATGGGGAACGTAACGGTGGACTATGTATACATAGCGTTATACCTGATAGTGTCTAATAACTATATAATAGAGTATGTCACCCTACAGTGTATAATGAAGTCTTTAATAACTGTATAATAATGGAGTATGTCATAACTTTACAATAGAGTGTATAATCATAATTTAATGTAGTATGCAATAACTATATAATAGAGTATGTGATCATTATATTTTGCTGTATTTAATCATTACATCATAAAGGAAGTCATAACTATACATTGAAATGTTTCATAACTATATAATGTAGAATGTCAAACTGTATTATTATTTACATATACTATAATAATGATTCTGTGCCAGGTCTTGCTCAAACGGAGGCCCTCACATTAATAGTTGCCTACCCTGATATTTTTCGCTAGGTCAGACTGGTAGAGGATGAAAGAAACCAGGTTCCCGGTGGTCATCTGACCTTGTTGGATGAACAGTCTGCCAAAGTAGAGCATGGCCACCTGCATTACCAGTGCTATTATCTGTACAACACACACAATAAAATAAAGAATGAACTAAAGTGTCAGTTACTCTATTTGACACACAGGTTGAGTTCCATTTGAAATTACAAACATTCAACTATGAACAGTCATACTCACTCTCCTCAGGAGCAGGTAGACTGCCCTGACAGTATCCCGTTTGGTCTTGATATTGTGGGTGTCCATCAACCTGTTGTCATAGCGACCAGCCTCACTCTGCTCAGTTTTGAAACTTCGTACCGTCCGGATACCTGCAACCGTTTCCCCCGCTGCCTCGTTCGCTCTAGCAATAGAGTCCTGCACCTTCTTATCAAGCCTCTGCAACCCATAAATTGATAGAGAAATTAAGCAGACTCTGTTTTATAAACTCATCCAGTGTCTTTAGCATTCACTATTTCATCTACTGACATTTCACACCAAATTAAGAAACACAAAGAGATCTTTTCTAAGGGGTAATTTCTAGATTGTCTGTCTTAGACGATTTCAGGGGCCACCGAGACTATTGTAGATATTTACAGGTTATTTTGTTCTGGAAACAGGTTATTGATAATACCTTATAGTAGTTGTCATAGATGCTCTGCAGCAGGCCAGTGATGGGCGTCTCCATCAGCATCAGCAGGGTAAGCTTCCAGGACAGGCTGGTCATGAGGGACAGCATACCCACGGTCTTAATGGCGGTCCTTAGTAAGACGTTAACGTTCAGGGCCACTGCCCGGCCCATCTTAGGAGTGTCTGTAGACAGCCTGGATGTGACGTCACCTACCGGAGTTCCAAAGTTACAGTATTATTGTTATTACAAATTAACTGTTGGAGATATTCTGCCATGCATTATTGGAAAGTAAATTCAACAAGTATAAAGTTTATTTTAACAGCGTCATGAAAAAACATTATACAAGACAAAATATTGAATCCTGTTGATTCCTGTTAGAGATATTGATAAACATGTTTGGACCTGTCTTGATTGTCTCAAAGAAGCCAATCTCCTGCTTCACCAGGGCTCCAAATAGCTGTACTTTTATTCGACAGGTGAAACTGTTGATTGCACACATGAAGAGGCCTCCGCGACAGCCTGCACTAAAAGAGCTGCAAGAAAAAGACTGTATAATAAAAATACTGATATTCACATGTATTTTACCAATTCTGCTAAAGTAAACCATACCAACTACATAAAGATGAGATGTTTATTGAGACCCCAGGGGTCTTTTCTATACTTACCTTCCCAAAGAGCAAAGCCCCATGAAGAAGATAACTGTACGCAAGTCATTCCACTTGAACTTGTCACCCAATATGTCAATTACCTTTCCAGTGTAGATTGGAATAAACATTTCACCTGAGAACACCAGCATCACAATCATCATCAAT
Organism: Novumbra hubbsi; assembly: GCA_016801125.1. NCBI lineage: Eukaryota > Metazoa > Chordata > Actinopteri > Esociformes > Umbridae > Novumbra > Novumbra hubbsi. The sequence continues at coordinate 14,427 of JACXGK010008731.1, read as the reverse complement.
GTAATCGTATTCAACTCTTAATTTTCTTCATTACCCTAATTTTATCATTACCATAATTACTAATCATCATAATTTTATAAGCATCTCTGTAATTTTGTCGAACCTTTACTTACAGAAGACAGCTAATGACAGGAATATAAACGCACAAATCAAAATAAGGCTGTCATGTCTGCAAAAGCGGACGACTCTCAAGAACAGCACTCGTGCCTTCTGTTTCTTCTCTTTCTCGTTACTTTCTCCATTGCTGTCAGGGAAGGTTGTCTCCCAAAACAAGGCTGCTGTCGCTACTGCTGCGCTACAAACCAGCCACAAACGTGGACCCCCCAACGGTTCATTCGCGCTCTCCAGTGAACTTCCATGCAATATCAGTCGGCCGGTCACGTAGACCGGGGCCAGTAGACAGTGCCCCGCTAACCAGCGTTTGAATACCGGTTTTATCGATCCCAGCGTGGCTACGAGTACACTGAATAAAAAAACAAACCGAATGACCGCTAAAATCCATACGCTTAAAAGACATCCGAAAGCATATGTCACTTGCCCAATTTTTGAAATAGATGGGCCAAAACCCGGCGCAGAAAAAGTGGTTATGTCAAGACCTAGAGCAATAAACAACAAGCACGTTTTAAGCATTTTTTCATTGCAGTCTCACAAATAAAAGCGTTAGACAAGAACCCCGCACTTCTAGAGATCGTTTCAGCTGAACTGCTTTGGGTGTTTTTCAACCAGAGGCGTTTTTAGTTGTTTCGGTTTCAGTTTCCAATGTGCTGCAATTAGAAAGATTATTATTCTCCCAAATATTATGCACATAATATGTATTTAGCTTTCTCTGTTTTTGTAATTATAAGACAATGCTACTGCACCGGCAGTTAATCTTGACAGGTATAGCACAATGGTCAGTCTCCAAAACTCTCCCGCTTTAGTGACTTCTAGAGGTTAAGTTAAGAGATCCGCACGTAAAGTCCAGGATTTGACAGGTGTCATAGACTCGCCTAAAAGTCTTTTAATTGATACAAAAAAACAATTCCGTAGATGGTCAAATGTTACTTGCTTGGTTTCCTGTCCACCTGGAAACAGATGACTCATCGGCTAAAAGTAATATGATAGGCATACTGATATCTTCGCTGAATCGTCCAGTTTTCGCCGGAATTGCAAGTGTGTTGTTTATTTAAACTTAACAAAGGCTTTTGAAGTTTGTTATTTACACCGTAAAATATCGTGCTTGATATACTCCAATCACAATGTTATCAAAAGCTATAAAAACGACTATTTTGTAGTATTCATTTAAAGCAGATTTCCCATACTTGTTGCCCCTTACAGTCCAATTGTACTATTATGTCTGTTAATTTCCTTTTTTTCACTATGGTTCAGATTGGACTTTCGACAGATATTCGCACACTAAAACCTAAATAGCTTTAAAACCGCTCTAACCAAATTATCAAAACGAATATCACAGTGTTGGAAACAATACGCACAACACTGCACAGGTCCCCACCCCCCCAATTAGGAAGTTAATTTGCTGCACACAAGTACAAACGATGTGGAATTGTGAGCCCCATTCCGCATTCTTAACGGAATGAGTTAGGGACGGAAACAAAGTGCATGAGTGAAATGCGAATTAGTAATACCTCATTGGTTATGTGATCTAGTAACCTCAAACTATGTTCACACTGACTAGCCTTATATAATGCCCACCTCTTTGATTGTCCATTGGAATCTAATGTGATTTTGTATACATGTTTTGACATTCAATTGCTCCAAGGTACCATTTTCTAATTTTATTATTTCAATAGGCCAAAGGTCAAGTGACCTACTGACCTCAAACAATGTTCAGAGTATCCCCCAAGTAGCCTTACATACTGCACAGCTCTTAGATTGTCCGTCTTGATTTCAGATGCTTTTAGATACCATTTTCTAATTTTATTATTTCAATAGGCCAAAGGTCAAGTGACCTACTGACCTCAAACTTTGTTCAGAGTATAAACTGACTAGCCTTACACAATGCACACCTCTTAGATTGTCCATTTTAATTTCAGTTGCTTTTAGATACATATTTTGTATCTACTGTTCTGTGGTCCTCAAAGTACTTTCACAAAATTCAGTAATTGTCTTAAATAATGCCCATCGGTTTGAATGTCAATTTCGTAGGTGATTGGCTTGGTCAGGTTGTACTTCTTCAGGTAGTACATCTTACATTTGGGTAACCAAAGAGAGTAATATGATAAGAAGCCCAGAGAGAATTGCTTGTATTATGGTTATATACAGTCATGGCCCAAAATATGGGCACCCCTGCATTTCTGTCAGACAATCCACTATTTCTCCAGGAAAATTGTTGCAATCACAAATGCTTTGGTATTCACATGTCTATTTATTATGGTTGCATTTGAACAACATAAAAAAGCACAGAAAAAAGTAAAATCTGTGACATTCCACACAGAACTATAAAAATGTACTGGAAAAAATGACTGGCACCCTCAACCTAATATTTGGTATTGTCATGCCCTGGCTGCGAGCCCCTGGCCGTTTCAGGGCAAGCCTAAAAGTGAGGCCTCTAGCCCTCTTTATGCCGTTGTGGGCTCCCCAGTCAGAGCAGCTGCATTCAGTTGACTCTGATTGGGGAGCCTACTTAGGTTCGTTTTCCAGCCACACCCGGTGTGGTTTATTGTTTGTGCTTGTCTCAACAGTTCACGGTTTGTCTCTGTTTTAGTTCCAATTCATATGAATACTCATGTTTGTTAGCCCCTTTCATTTACGTTGTTAGTTCGTGTAGTTTGTATTTTACGTGTTTTGGATTAAATCACCTTTTCTTTACACAAAATGTCCGCGTATGGTTCCGCCACACTACAACACCGTGACAGGTATCACACCCTTTGTGAAAAAATGCTCCAGTCTTTCAGATTTAAAAGGTTCCTTCTCCCAACTGATGTTTTGAGATCTCTCCACAGGTGCAGTATGGGATTTAGATCGGGACTCATTGATGGCCACTTCAGAACTGTCCATTTTACAAATTTTTGGGTACTTTTTGATGTATGTTTTGAGTCTTCATTCTGCTGTAAGACCCATGACCTCTGACCAGCATTCTTTGTGCTTTACCAAAAGGCTCTATTTTAGTCTCATCAGTCTACAGGCTTCACTAAGTAGGTTTTGGCAAACTCCAATCAGGCTTTTTTATGTTTCTGTGTCAGCAGCAGGGTCTTCTTGGGTCTCCTACCATAGCATCCCTTTTCATTCAGGTGACGATGAATAGTGCAAGCTGACATTGTTTTACCCGGTGTCTGCAGGTCAACTTGAATTTGTTTGGATGTTATTCATTATCCACTATTCGAACAATCCTTGGTTACAATCTTTCATCAAAATTTCTCTTACATCAATGTCTAGGGAGATTATCTACAGTGCCATGGACAACTCAAATCCTCAGACAACTCTTCACTTCTCTTTCTTTTGTCCACAACGTTTTTGTTGTTTGTACACAACACAAACGTTGAGTCAATCTTTCTCCATTTTAACTGGTCGGATTTCTATATTGCTAGCACCTGTGAACTGCTTAACATTTTAATTACAAATCAAAGGTGCATCACATGCTTAAAATACAATTATTTCGGAAGATTTTGAAACAGTGCCAATAATTCTGTTCAGTCCATTTTTGGAGTTCTGTGTGGAATTCCTCAGATTTGGCGTTGTTCTCAAATTGTTTTGTGTTGCTCCAATGCAAACAATGAATAAACATGATAATACCAAAGCGTTTGCAATTGCAAAAACATTTCTGGGAGAAGCAGTGCATTACCTGAAAGAAATGCAGAGGTGCCCATATTTTTGGTCATGCCCTACAATTCTGCTGGTGTCTTGCTCTCACCTAATACACCGTGTGGTCGAACTTGTCTGAGTAAACCTGGTTTCTTTACAATCACTTTGCAGAGTGTCGCAGGCTACTCATTACAATTCATTTATTTTAATGTGCATTGTTATTTACATTATTGACATTGATAATTTTTATTAGGTCAGAATAAGAAACGTTGGGCAACAGTTTATCATAGTAACTCAACAATTCTTGAGGAAAATTTATATTTAATTGACAGGTGATTTATTGAGATGTACATTACCAAATAAGGCTATACAACTTCCAACATGATGATCCTGGGAATGTCAAAATATAATGACTTCAATGAGGCCTTCAGAGGAATTAAACATTCTGAATTGTATAGCTGTAGTTATGTGGAGATGAGAATATTCACCATGGTGAAAGCATAATACAAACACCAATCTTAACATTACAAGAGTAAATATTAGGCATATTTGTTTGTAATAGGGCTATGTCTACTCAAATTCAATGTTTATGTGCCAGTTTTAAGATTGTATTTTGTTCCACCCAATTTTCACTGATCGTAAAAAGTTGGCAACTCATTGCCCAGAATGCATTTCTCTTGTGCTCCATTTTCATCGATAGTGACCAGGTAGGCCACTCCTCCACTGGAGCCATCTCGACTCATGGCAAGTGAAATTGCTGAGGAAGAAGAAAACCTGTGAAATATCTTCATTGCTTCAAATTAATGCTGTTTATTTATATCCACACATTAGTTTTTTTCTCTGTTGGTCACTTACTGTTGACAACAAACTGCTGACAGTCCTCTTTGCTCATGCCCTTCCGGTACTCTGCGTCAACAAACCCATAGACGTAAGAGCTTCCGGAGCCTCCAACCGCAAAGGGTTGTCTGGACAATAGGCCATTCAGGGTCACAAAAACCTGCAAGTGTTAATGAGAGAGGAACAGTAAAGCACAACAACCTATAGCAACATCTGAGGTGACTACAACATTATGCAGACTAGATCAACATTTTGAGTTTGATGCACATGTTGATACAAAAAGTACATTTGATTAAGCGTACACTAAAAACAATAAATAAAATATCTATTCCATTCCAAATGGTCTCTTCTGAACTCCCTAGGATCAGTTAAAATGTTTCAGATGCTCAAAAATGTCCAGAAGACAACACAATGAAGACATAATTACAACTATAAGGTAATGAATAAAGACATAACCATGTGTCATTTCAACAGGTGATGACTGACCTGTCCCCCTCCTCTTTTGTCCCATCCGGCCACTATGAGATGTGCTGACAACTCTTCCTTGTACTTGTAGGAGATGTTTTTCACCAGAGTGGCTGCTGAACAAACCTGGGGATCTTCTCCAATCTCAATACTGAGTTAGGTAGGTGACAAGACATATAATATTAGAATTCTCATGACCAAAATCGATTCAAAGATACCTAAAAAGGGTTATGTCCTTTACAACTTTTCAATACATTTCAATCAACTAAACCATTACTGTCGCCCTCAGTAACTAGCCCTGCAGTAGGAGATACCTGTGCACATCCAGCTGGTAGTTGACCATCTCAGCGATGGTCTGAGCGTCGGCTGCTGAGCCTGACAGGGCACAGTAGATCTTGTCATGGAGGAGGGAGAGCTTGTTCATCACCCGGTTGACCACTGTCTCCCTAGGTGGGATAGAGGGAAGAGATTGATAGGATGGGAAAAGAAATCAAGACTGGGGTGGGCCATAATTTTTTTCATGTAAAAGCGTAAAACATATAAGTGTCCCAAAGAGTTGGAACTCTTACCCTGCTGACACTCTGGAGTCAGAGCCCAACACAACCCCTCCATCAAACTCAATAGCAATGATGGTGGTCTGAAAGCACAAACACAAAACGTACGTTAAATTGTATACCGACCATTTGTGAAGACAACCGATTTTGTTTCGATATAAAAAAACTGAATGCACACCCAACCATTTTAATTCCACGATTCGAATATTTTCTAAATACAATTCCCTATACAAATAGCCAATACTCACTCCAGTTTTTACTTCTTCGGATTGCCACCCTGGCTCTGTAGATTCGTCTAACATCTTGACTTCCTTGGTATCACGCGAGATAACTAGGTGTAGCGTTGATCCTTTTGCTGCGCGCACGTTATATAATAATTCTAGTGATTAAAGACGAAATGAAAATAAATTATGTAATTGAACAGCAAACGACGCCTCATTGATTATACATGTGAATTATTGCTATTAGTTCACAATTTTAGATGAAGGATGAACTCTAAAATGTATTTTAGAAAGCAGCCTGCATTTCCTTCTGGGAGTTCAACATTTTCTCGATAAAAGTGAAAATGAAAGTTACTGGACCAGCCAGGTAGAAGCGGATACATTTTCACAAAAAAATATAATCCAAATGCAATATTTGCTAAATTTGCCTACTATTTAGGTACATTAACAGATATACTATCTGTACTATCCTATACCCTTAATACGGATCAGCAATATCCGCATTTTCTCTAAATGTATATTCATTATGCAAGTTTGTCGGTGCGGTTAGACAGAATCAAATTACACCACCTCCAGCAACATCCCCCATCCAGGGACTGACCAGGACCCTTCAAATGCAAACCAACTGTTGCATGCAGGGTGCTATGTGGCTGGCTCATAGTAAATGTTATCTATCACTTAAAACGTGGGACAGGGGCATGTTTATTACTGTGTTGCATCACCTCTCCTTTTAACAATACTCTGTACGCTTTTGGGAACTGAGGAGATCAATTGCTGTAGTTTTGAAAGTGAAATGTATTCCCATTCTTGCTTGATATAAGATTTCTATGGAACAATGCTGTTGTAATACATGCAAAACATGGTTTGGCATTTTCTTTCTGAAGGCATTCCCTGAAAAAGACATTGTCTGGATGGCAGCATATGTTGCTCTATAAGTTGTATTTATTTTTGAGCATTAATGGTGCCTTCACAGATGTGAAAGTCATCCAAGCCATGTGTACTATGGCAACCTTATACCATCATGGATGCTAGATTTTTAACTGTGCGCTGATAACAAGCTGGATGGTTCCTCTTCTATTTAGAGGACGCAGCATCCATGATTCTCAAAAACAATAGTACATTTTGATAAATCAGACCACAGGGCAGTTTTCCATTTTGCCTCAGTCCATTTTAAATGAACTTGAGCCCAGAGAAGGCTGCAGCCTTTCTGGATCTTGTTTGTACAGTCATGGGGAAAAATAGGTAACCCAATGAAATATTTTGTTATTTTTAACTATGGACATTTTTTAAAACTTCTTTCAAACAATATTTATAGATAAAAGTGATGTACCAAAGTTGACATTTTAACCATGATATCATTTATTTAACAAAAGTTATACAAAGATGCAATTTCATGATAAGGAAAACGTTAGAGTTATGCCCTAATAGATGGTATTGCCCCCTTTGTCTGAAACCTCAATAAGACGTGTCTTATTACTGTCTAACAGTCTCTGACATCGACTGGGTGAAAATGTTTCCCACTCCTCCATGCAGAATTGTTTCAGCTGTTTGATGTTTGCGCAGTTTCTTACATGCACAGCCCATTTCAAATCACCCCACAGCATTTCAATAGGATTACGATCCAGGCCTTGACTTGGCCATTCCAGAACTCTCCATTTCTTTCTTTTTGACATGGTAGATATTTAAAATGCATTTGTGAATACTGTGATGTACTGTGTTTACAGACAATGGTTTTCGGAAGTGTTCCTCAGCCTCAGAATCATATTTGATTATAATTCAGTGTCCTGAGGGCCTAAAGATCACAACCATTCAATATAGTTTTTTGGCCTTGTCCCTTGTGTGCAGAGATTTCTCCAGTATCTCTGAATCTTTTAATGATATTATGTACAGTAAATGACGAGATCTCTTTGCAATTTTATCTTCCGAAAAGTGATTCTTAGATTGCTGCACAAACTTTAGCATTACACAAATGTTCCAGTCTTTAGTTGCCCCTCTTCTAGCCTTTTTGAAACATGTTGCTGGTATCAAATTCAAAGTGGGCATGTTTCAAGAAACAATAAAATTTCTCAGTTTCAACATTTGATATGTTGTCTTTGTACTGTTTTCTACTGAATATAGGGTTTAATGATTTGCACATCATTCCATTCTGTTTTTCGTAAAAATGTTATACAGCGTCCAAACTTTATGGGAAACATTGTAAATAAAAATTTTAAATTAAAAATCAAAATAGTAATATGAAGTGTATTCATATACAGGAATAGTGCAATGTTTGTTTTGAAAAATTCAGATAACTGGATAACCATTTAATAATCAAACGTCTGATCGTGACAAATTGAGGCACTAAACTCCACACCATTCCACCCCTAATGGCTTGTATTGCTGGCATCATTTATTCTTTTAAGCTCATTGTTTTTCCAATATAGGCAACTAAATTGCAGTAATTGCTTGTCACATTTACTAATTGTCTGTTGCTAATGAGATTATAAGTAAATAGGCCATGTTCCATCCCTATTTCTGTATGATTTTATTGACTACCTACAGAGATCTTAATTTAACAGAGTGAGAATACAAAAAACACAGGCAGAAGTAGAGATTTTTTTATATGGATCTCCTGAAGTGTTCAATTTAAACTACAGTCCTACAGCTGATCCCAGTTAGGCCCATCAACACACAGTCCTGCACATACGAAGAACACGGTGAGTAGTTGGACACTACCACAAAGTTTTAACAGAATGTCATAGCTGATTGGTTGATTGAAGTGTCACTCTATTCATCATGGAACTTGGGCAGTTTGTCTCCAGGTATGACCACATGCTCCACCCCTCCCTCGGTGATCACTACCAGGTGGGCCACGCCCCCGCTGACATTGTCTCTGCCCATAGCTAAGGCAAGAGCTAGAGGGGGTGAAAAGGAGGGAGGAAGAAGAGAAAAAAGTCATTTTGCATCTATGAGACCATATATTTAAAAATAAGAATTAATTAAACAGCTCTCTTGTGTTCCAGCTTCAACAATGTCATAGAAAAACCCATAGATTTATTAAATGTAACTTCCAATTCCAAAACAATTTATAATCACACACTTAGTATTCCACAGGAAGATTCCACAGGAAGATGTCATACAAGCATGCAGAATAGACTGCATTTATATAAAACATTGCCAATTTTAAAGGCAGGCTATTCTGTGAATACTGATATGTTATCGCCGCTCAACCAGTCTGTATTTGGGATTGAGTTCATTAAGATTATACATGAAAAATACCCTTTTACCATTTGTAGCAAACTGCAGGCACTCCTCTTTGCTCATGCCAGGTTTGTATTTGGCGTCGGTGTAGCCGTAGATGTATGTGCTCCCCGAACCTCCGATGGTGAATGGCAGACTGAGTAGCATACCGCCCAGGGCCACGGTGTAAACCTACCGATCAGACAACAGTTAGTGCAGGTTTATGTTGTATTTACACATTCTTATCTATAAAGTTCCATACAATATCGTGTCTGAATGTTTGATAACCTCAAGGCTTCACCTGTGGGCCTTTCTTCTTGTCCCAGCCTGCGGTGATGAAGCCAGCCTGGAGCTCCTCCTTGTTGTTGTAGCAGAGCTCCTTCAACACGGACGCTGCAGCCTTTACCAGAGGAGGGGACTCCATCTGGATACTAACCCCACAGGACAGACGCATGTTAGGACAAGATTGTAACTCAGTTTAGTTTTCTTTAGTAGTTTACGAGGCAGCAGGCTGGCTACATATGACTGGACTTCCTGCCCAATAAAGCAAAAATGAGATAAATATATTTAATACATTAATAATTTCTATCAACCATCATGAGATGTGTTGACACAGACTGGGACAGGTTGAGAGTGACGGTTGGGACTGAGACCCTACTAGGGAGCTACTTTGCATACATTCTCGTTGCAAGCATTATGGCACTTTAAGACAACTGCAGATCGAAAAAAATGGCTTTATAAAAAAAGTGATCAATTGATATAAATAAGTGATAATAAAATGCATTTGATTTTATTGATTTTTATAGAACACAGAGAGAATCAACAATCCCAAAAAATACCACTGGGGAAGGGAGTATTTGTGAATTGCCCACAACTGCAAACTCTGGGATTCCATCTAGCAACAGCAACCTTTCAGTTACTACTCAGATGATTTAACCATTAGGCTGGCTGCCGTCCCAGAGAGAGACATACTCAGGGACCAAAACAGGGATTGGCTAAAACAGATAAGGGACATGGACAGACTAAGGACAGGCTGAACGAGACAGAGGACACCTGTGTAAGGAGATCTGGAACTTGGCAGTCTTGGTGACAGCCTGTGCGTCTGCCAGGGAACCGGCGATGCAGCAGAATATCCGGTCATGAACCTGGATCAGCTTGTTGATGGTTTTAGAGCACACATAGTTCCTGTAGGAGGCGTGGACAGAGCTTAGATATACTCCTTATGACACATTTGAATATAAGGTGCATCTTGCTATCAGCTATGGCTGATTTATTCAATATGTTGCATGTCTCAGCATTTTGTCAGTTGAACTATCTTCAAACAGGTCTAGGTGAAAAGGGTAACAGACAGGCAACTCACCCTCCCATGGATGCCCTGGAGTCTGAACCAATGATAACCCCTCCATTGTAAGTCACTGCCAAGATGGTGGTCTGTAGGAAATCAATTGCTGAGCATCACAAATGATCAATATATTGATTGATGAATGATAGATCATTCTCTATCATCTATAGTTAATATAACAATACATGTTTTAATTGTAGTATATTACTTATTTAATATATATGATCAAAGGTCAGTCTAGAGCAGGGGTGGGCAAATATTTTGGCTCGGGGGCCAAATCAGGATTTTGAAATGAAATGGAGGGCCACATTTGTTTTTGTAATTTGTTAATCAGAATTGATTTGGAGGCCAGAAAAGGGCAAAAGTTAAAACATACATTGCATATGTACAGTAGATCCCATATAAGGTGTAAATAGTTCAAATTCTGACTCAGATGTATAAGAATGGGCTGGTGAGTTGGTTTTTTAATTCCCCCCAAAATAATTTATTACATTCCGTGGGCCGGATGGGACAGCCTCGCGGGCCGCATTTGGCCCTCGGGCCGTAGTTTGCCCACCCCTGGTCTAGAGTATTCATCCTAAAGGGGTTTGGGTGGAATTTGTGGAGACTAAGCTGATTCCAGATGAGAGTTTAAGTGTAATGTACATCTTGATGTTGAATCGATGATTGACTCAAAAACGAAAGTAAATACAGCTCAAGCATCGACGAAAACATGTCAATACGTTTAAATAAAAAACGTTTCGCCTAAATTTCAACTAAAGTGGAGAGTATTGATGAATTACGCCTGAATCCACAATAGAGAATTTGAATTTGATTAGTTAGAAAGTTAGTGAATTCAGGTAAAATGGTAGAGAAATCCACCTTCAATCGCTACTTTTATGAAGCAAATTATATAACATAATCAGATGCAAAATAATAAAAAAAATTACTTACGCCTGTGCTAACTCCTTTGATTTTAGAATCCATATAGTGTCTTTCCATTATTAACCGAACAGCGATTTAAGGGATGTAAGTGCTTCCTTCAGTCACAAAGGGTCACATCAGATTTGAAAAAAATAGCGACCCCATGCGACTTGAAATGCGCGATCGTAGGAGTCTTGCCAAGTGAATGAAAAAGGAACCGTCTTCAGGTATGGCGCTATCAAATGTTCGTGAAACACCTCAATCGGGATTTAATTTTGAGAATGTGTTCAGGTAAGATTTTGCATTTATAATTGGCTCAAATCGATTTCAGAACGGTAAACTTCGTAATTATTTATCTATTGCCACAGCAAGAACATATCAAAAGTGAAAGTAATTTCTCACGTATAACATAATTATAAATATATATTAGGGGAAAAACCCAAGTAAAAATAATTTATAAGATGTCTTATTCTTTCTGTATATCCATAAACAAGAAATGCAGTCCTCTTAGGAGACAATCGACTAGCAGTTTAATCTGGTCACTACTAGTTAATGTTTGGGTTGACTTCGTAAGGTGTTGTGGTACACTTTGTGTATTGGTGCTGTGTGTTTCATCATCACCGTGAAAAGAAATGTAGCTCTGGAGGGTCTGCTAGAGGGAGGACGTACCAAGGCCCCAAAACCATTGAAGACAGGGACCACCATAGCTGGATTAGTGTGCAAGGTGAGTGTGAGGAGTGTTACAAGTGAAACATTGCATACTGTGGGGACATTTCATTTGAGTAGTCTACAAAGGCATGTTGCAATTGAGGATAAGCCATAAAAACGTTAATTAATATATGTTCTTTGTTTCCTTGTTTGTGTAGGATGGAGTTGTTCTGGGAGCAGACACACGAGCCACCTCCAGTGAAGTGGTGGCAGATAAGATGTGCGCCAAGATTCACTACATCGCGCCCAATATCTAGTGAGTAGGCCTACACCTCATGTAATGGTATACAACCCCAATATCTAGTGAGTAGGCCTACACCTCATTTAATGGCATACAAACCCAATATCTAATGAGTAGGCCGACACTTCATGTAATGGTCTATTCCATTTCTGACATATGTGTAGTATGGAATGTAATATTGTTATTGCAAGAAATGAGATGTTAAGCAATTTGTGAGGCAATTTTCTTTCTAAATTCTAACTCATCTTAAATTAATATATATAATTATGGCTGCATCCATTGTTCTCTTGTGTTCTCTCTGTTTCCTTCATACTCTCTGTTTCCTTCATGCTCTCTGTTTCCTTCATACTCTCTGTTTCCTTCATACTCTCTGTTTCCTTCACACTCTCTGTTTCCTTCACACTCTCTGTTTCCTTCATATTCTCTGTTTCCTTCATACTCTCTGTTTCCTTCATACTCTCTGTTTCCTTCATACTCTCTGTTTCCTTCATACTCTCTGTTTCCTTCATACTCTCTCTCTCCTTCACTGTCTCAGCTGTTGTGGGGCAGGAACTGCAGCGGACACAGAGAAGACAACGGACCTGCTCTCCTCCAACCTCACCATCTTCTCTATGGACAGCGGGCGGAACCCACGTGTCGTGATGGCAGCCAACATACTACAGGACATGTTGTTCAGGTGTGTGTGTGTCTTAGTGTTCAGGTGTGTGTGTGTGTCTTAGTGTTCACGTGTGTGTCTGTGTGTGTGTCATCTCCACTAATACCACAGCTTGGAATAAGTGCAGAAAATATGATACTTGGTGTCTCTAATACACAGTCACTGTAATAAGTATTGTTTCCAAATAGTCTGATGTTTCTAATGTCCTCACCCAGAGTCTCTGTGTCTGTCTCCAAGGTACCGGGGCCAGATTGGGGCCAACCTAATCCTAGGTGGGGTGGACTGCACCGGCAGTCATCTCTACACAGTGGGGCCCTATGGAGACATAGACAAGGTGACATACCTCGCAATGGGTGAGTGACTGGCTGCCACTGGGTCATAGAGCAGGCTTGAGTAGATTACTTGAAAAATGTGTTATAACATTTGCAGAAATATAATCTGTACAAATGTGTTCTCGGGTGATCCGGAGTCTAAGGTGCCTCCAGTTGCACATGTACACTACAACAAGACTTTCCGTCCGACATAATTCTGTTCTAAAGCATAAACTCCTCAATTCCCCATTAGCCTACATTTAGACCTGGGGTGGGCAAACTACGGCCCAAGTCAGAATATACATTATTTACACATTATAAAGGATCTACTGTATACACGTTTTAACTTTTGCCCTTTTCTGGCCTGCAAATAATTTATGATTAACAAATTACAAAAACCAATATGACCCTCCATTTAATGTGGCCCCCAGCCAAAAGGGCTGCCCTCTACTGATTTAGACTATTGTTTAAACGTATGTCATTCAAACTGTTAAGGGATAAAAACTGTTCATATCTGATCATTTGTATGCATGTAGATCTCAACACATGTTTATGTTATCATCCTAATCAACTGCATTACACACAAACTGCCTTAAATACTAGCATCAATTTTGACTTACTTTCTTCATTGGTAGCTTTGGTTTTATTTTTCCAGCAATATTTCCATCTGAAATGTTACAGAATAATCTTGATAATATTTTCAATTGTTTGGAGAAAATCTCCACCAAACGGCTACAAAGCAGATATTAGGCACCTTGATTTAGTCCTGATGACTGTCTAAACGTACAATGGACCAGCTTTAAATGATTTTGTATATATCTATTCAATCAGCCGGTTTGAATTCAAAAGTGATCCACCTCCCTTAATGCGTGATCAATAGAATTTTCCAAGAGCATGTGAGAAGCTTCAGTATTGTGCTTTATTGACCAACTTTGATCAAATATTCCTCTTGATATTTGAATAATATCCCTGTCACGGCGCCTCCTGATGCCGTGCCTTCTCCTGATCGCGTCGCACCCCGGCGTTCGACATCACCGGCCTTTTAGGTGCCATCGTACTCGTATGTCCTGTTTTCCCATGTCCTGTGAACACACCCTTCCTGATTACCCGCCAGCTGCATCTAATGTAGTTGGCTACTTAATCCCCTGTGTGTCTTGTCTCTGTGTCCGTGATTGTTTCCTGTTATGTGTATACGGTCGTAGTCGTTTATACTACACCCTGGTAAATTCC
>JACXGK010008730.1:0-21536 GCA_016801125.1 Novumbra hubbsi | reverse complement strand
CCCCGCCCCCCCACACACAGCCCTAACCCCGCCCCAGATTACCCAATGCCTCCAGACTTTTGTTTTCTAACTCTAGCAGAGTGAATTCAGGTCACGCCGGACCAATCAGCTTAATGCAGAGGCAGATCACACAACAGGGTTTAAATACTATTGTGTGCGTAGATCCTGACAGAGCTGCATTGATGTACTGCTGGAAATGCCACCCCAGCCTTTGTGAGGTTCAAACCCTCCACGCCACCACTACCAGGAATCTGATATCCACCTGGGACTGGTTTGTCCTCCGTTACGGCGCTGCTGTCCTTGAGTTCCGTTATTCACCCCCCACATCCACCAAATACCTCTCTGCCCTCCCATCTCCCCATCTCTCCACCTCCCCATCTCTCCACCTCCCCATCTCTCCATCTTTCCGTCTCCTCTGATCTTACAGGATGCTGGAGGCCCAGAGGGGGTCAGATTGCAGCAATTCAACACCCCCTTCTCCCCCCCCCACACACACAATCTCCCCCTCTCTATAATACATCGACGACATACATTGTTTGTTTCTGAGGAACTGACAGAGGCTAAAGGTTTATTGGTAGAGAAGATTATCCAACACAAAGGGCCATGTTGAATCGGTCACATCCTTGACGCGACATCATCCGTGCTTTTTACACTTTTCTAAACAAGACGGGACCACAATCGACCTGACATGCGCGTGCCGTCGAGTCGACCGATACAGCGGCGTCCCGGCAAAGCACTTCCATAGAAATTTGTGTTTTTGTTGTTAGCGGAATGTCCTTCATAAGCACCGAGCTTCGGCTCGCTGGATCATTTGTCCCCAGATTTAGGATGCCAGCTGTCTGGTTCCCTTTGTGCTGCAGGACAGAACCCACTGTAGTCAGCACTGCTGTCAAGATCAGACCCCAAGCTCCTCCTCTTTCTCCTCCCCAAATCACACTGCACCTGTCATTCAGCGTCCCCATTACCATACTCACGGGCACTTTTGCCACATCGCAGATGGAAAATGATCTGATTAAAATGATTTAGCGCTTTGGGGGGATTTCTCCGCTTATAGACGCGCTGTTTGTTTTTTTCCGGCCGCCTCCACAATAACAGATTTAGAAATCGGGGCCACGTGATTGGCCCGGCGACAGGTGGATCGGTTGTGGAGAACTAAGTGCCTTTTATTTTATGACTGTTTCTGGCCATGTCAGTGAATCGTACTTGTGTTGTGTCTGTGATGGTTTTGTCGTAATGCGTAGCTTTCAGTGATAGTTCTTTGGCGAGTCACAAATGGCACCCTTCTCCTTATACCGTGTGCATGACTTATGAGCAGCTGTAGCGCACACTATGTGGGGAATAGTGTCCCGTTTGGGACACGAAAAAGGCCCTTGTTTAGAGCTAGATGAGTTATTGACCTGTGCAAAGCGGAGCACGGAAGAGTCATTCATATTTAATTCTGAAAGCGTGCTGAACCAAGCACTTGCTTAATGGTTTCCTGTATCTGGTTCCATGTTGATCAATGAATGGTGGGATCAGATCAGCTGATTTTAACTCAACAACAAAAAAAAATGAAAAAAGAGGATGAATGAAAACAAGCTTTGATCTGTAATGAGAGAAGAGTCCTACCATTGCATGTTTACCCAAAATGTTTTATTGTACATTTTTTAAACCATTGGTATTTATTTCATGCCTTATATTTCATATCTGTATATATATATATTTGAATATAGATATATAGAGAGAGAGTGAGAGAGAGAGAAAATAAATGTACTCAACGTGATTCTCTTGTTAACCCACTGCAGGCTACATCCAGGATTATGTCATCCCCTCAAGATGCCACGGCACAAAGGAGCCGGAGTCGAGGCGGCAGACGGGGCTCTCCTTGGGGCTCCGGTTCTCCCCCGGGAGCGCGGGGGGCAGCGGCGGGGAGGACAGCTCCGACCACGACACGGAGCAGCCGGACAGCCCCCGCTCGGGCGCCACCACCGAGTCGGACAGCGGCGCCGACGCCCCGGGCCCCTTCCTCACCTCGGACGGCCGCTCCCGCAGACGAGCCCGGCGCCGGCAGCAGGGGCCCCGGGAGGGGGGGCCGTCGGGCGGACCCACCGGGCGCCACGCCTGCGGCGAATGCGGCAAGACCTACGCCACCTCGTCCAACCTGAGCCGGCACAAGCAGACGCACCGCAGCCTGGACGGCCAGCAGGCCCGCAAGTGCCCCACGTGCCACAAGGCCTACGTGTCCATGCCGGCGCTGGCCATGCACATGCTCACCCACGACCTGCGGCACGAGTGCGCCGTGTGCGGCAAGGCCTTCAGCCGCCCGTGGCTCCTGCAGGGACACACGCGCTCCCACACCGGCGAGAAGCCGTTCGCCTGCGCCCACTGCGGCAAGGCCTTCGCCGACCGCTCCAACCTGCGCGCCCACATGCAGACGCACTCCGCCTTCAAGCGCTACGACTGCGGGCGCTGCGGCAAGAGCTTCGCGCTCAAGTCCTACCTGAACAAGCACTACGAGTCGGCCTGCTTGAAGGGCCCCGGGGACGAGGAGGGGGAGTGTTTGAAGGGCCCCGGGGACGAGGAGGAGGAAGGCTTGATGGGCCCCGGGGACGAGGAGGAGGAGTGCTTGATGGGCCCCGGGGATGAGGAGGAGGAAGGCTTGATGGGCCCCGGGGACGAGGAGGAGGAGTGCTTGATGGGCCCCGGGGACGAGGAGGAGGACTGCTTGAAGGGCCCCGGGGACGACGAGGAGCACCACCCCTCCGACGACTGATCGGACCTATCTTTTTTCGGGGATCTATCTTTTTTTGGGTACTCTTGAAACCCGGGGTAATGCGTCCTCTGTCTTTTTAGATTGCGCAACAGAACTGCCTGAAACTGCAAGATGGTGTGCTATGTTTGGACAAATCCAAATGTAGGCCCAGTTCAAGTGGAGGCCACGATTGCGTCTTTGATTATTCCATTTACCCAATCATGATAGGTATTTGGTTTCTGAGTCCTGATGTTCAGTTACTTGCAGCAGCAATGTTTGGAATTTCCATGAAACGCTATTGGTCAATATTGCCATTGAGGAGTGAACATGGCTGCTATATGAAACACTTTGTACCGTCACAAACATGCATCATACTGCAGAAGCATGATTGACCTCCCCGCATTAACATGTCACTGGACACGTTCAGCTAGTCCCTTTCCCTGTTTCTATCTCTTGAATCAGGTGACTAATGAATACAAACCAGGTCAGAAGACAGCACCCAGCATCTTCAATGTCCTGCGTTTGGTCTGAGTAGTGGGTGCCACGGAGGACTGAGTAATGTTTTAAAATGTGAATATTTTTTATTAAAATATTTTTTATGGATTGTTATTTATTTACATGCAATAATTTACATTTCAGTATTATTTTATTTACAAATTAGCTATAAACCTCCCTTAAATGTGTTTGTTCTTCTACGAGAAAAATGTTTGTGTATTTATTTATTTATTCATGAAATTATTAATTTATTGTTTTTAATGTAATCTCATTAATGTATTTGATTTCTGAATTAAACATCTCATGCTGTAATATATTTCTGGGACTAAAGTAGCCTGTAGTATATCTGATCTCATTCATAATAGTAGTTTATATATCCATGTTCTATATAGGAAATGCTTAATCCTTTGTATTTGAATCTATGCACAGGCAGTTATTGTAAAATACATTGTAATAATTAGACATAAGAAGTCAAAGGGGAATTGCTACACAATTATGCTCGGGACCGTTAATGATTTGCCTTATGTGAAGCTACAGTACGGCTACTGAATTTTAATTGTACTCAACTTTATATGTAATCGGGGAAGCCTTGATCTTTTCCAATTTCCAAGTAATATTAATTATTAAAAGATTATATTTTAACTAAGTTTCTGCCTGTGCCCTGTGCTATTTTTATGATTTCAAACCATCATCAACACAGAGGTTTACTAGAATTAACATCACCCGACTCATCGATTAAACGAAATTATACATGAATTCCTAAACCATTCTTTGGCCAGTCAGAATGAACTTATTTTACATTTTTACACAAACCTGAAATTCCATTGGGTGAAATGGTGCTGCCACACTATACAGAATCAACTGACATAACAAAGATAACAGACAGAATAACCCAATACATAGACAGAACATCTAGACAGAAAAGAAATCTGAGTCGTTGTTGTGCGCTACAATTCAACCAGCATACGACTACCGACAACTGCTCTAACTGTAACTCCTCTTCTTACCACTAGAGGGTGATAACATTTTTAGAAGATGATCTATCAAATAAACACAACATTGTTCTTCTGATCAAACAGTCAGTCCTTAATCTAATGCATATTATCACAAGCACACAGTTTGATAAATCTGCGTCCATCCTTATAAATAAAGACGCAATAACACAAGGGAAGGCCCACATTCCACTCTCAACCGTGGTGTAAGAGGGCTGTTTTCTCTGTCTCTGTTCTTGTACCTGTTCTCCTCAGGTCCTGCTGGTTGTCCAGCCACTGGGATCTCATGTGGGTCAGAGGCCCTCCACCCGTCTGGCTCTGGCCCCTGACCACACTGTGCTGATGGGCTAGTGACAGGATGTGGACTGGGTCAGGTGTCATGAGAACAAGGTCCCCTTCCCCCTCTGGCCCAGACGGGGCCCAGAAACGTCCCTCCCCAAGCCCAGGCCACTGGGCCCCCGTGGGAGAGCACAGCTATGTGTCTCAGTCCACCCCAGACGACTATTTTGAGACACAATGCGTCCCAACATGTACACACAAACACCCACATACCCTAGCCACTCTGAACCACGGTGTGTGAGAAGGATGTAGCTAGTCATTAAAAACAGCTGAAACCCACACCGCTGTACAGAAAAAGGTTGTCACAAGGACCAAACAGCCCTCATCCACGTTCCAGGTCTTCCCTGATAATGACTAAGGATATGAACGCCCCCGATCGAGAGCACGTCAGAGGGCCAGTACGGAAATACCTTTTATAGCCTACCTTCATCAAATCGTTCAAGTCTTTAAACTTGAAAGTTGGATCGTAAAAAAGGCAGCTTTTTTTGGCCCTTGTAAAGCCTCCCGGTCTGATAAACTTGCCAAACCGTGAACACCCTAGAGTTGAGACAAGGGCCCTGAGGTCCCAAGCGACCCGGGAGGAAATTGTCTAAAGGGGGTCAGAGGAACCACAGTCCATGCCAGACCATCATTAAGCCCTGTTAGCCGGCTTCTCCAAAGAATCGTCGCGTGTGAGAAGACTTCCTGTTGTGATCGAGGAGTTTACATTTAATTATCTGGGAGAGACAAGGGTCTTAGAGAGGATGATGATTAGATGGTTGGATTGTCAGGAGACGTCAAACCTCACCACCTGCTCCACAAACACCACCAACATGTCCCCTTGTCATTATCTGGCCAAGAAAATGTTACGGTTTAGGATTTTCACAGTGGTGAATGTGTTTGATTTATTTGACTAAAACAGCCAATGTGGGTACTGTACGTACTTTGTGTATATTTTGTATCTAATTGGGTATTTTGTACACTTAGGTCTTGGGGTGTCTGCCCTGGTTAAATAGAAGTTAAACGATCAAATATATAGGGAACATATATAAGTACTCTCTAAAGTATATTAGATTTACACTGACTTATTGGTTATGGTCGAATTTGAATAAGGAATGATTCCATGTAACCCAGAAATGAAGCAAACTAAAGTGAATGTGTGTATTCAGACTGGGGTACCCAACCATTTGTTGACCAAACACACAGGCCCACCTGTCCAGATGACTCAACATGTTGAAATCTGCGTAAGACGATCAGAGATGGGGGGGAGGGGGTTAGAGGGGATTGAGGGAGAAAGAGGAGGGAAAGAGTTACGAAAGTAAAGATTGGACCTTCCTGAGAGATTTCACCATTCAGGCTGATATATACGTTGATCGAACTGACTTTTGAAATGTGTCAGCATTTAACAAGCTGTTGCAAGGCAACGATACAACGGAAACATCCCGTCCTGTTATATATGGAACACGTGTAATAAAGTTTTCACAGAGCAATAGTTATATGCGTTTGAAAAACACATTCTTTTTTGCATCTCTTCAAAACGATAACATAATTTAATTACTTTTGTAAAACTTTTAAAATTAAGAAATAGGCATTTTATTTAGATAGATTAATATAAGACATTTTAAGGACCTGAAGTTGTGATGCTACGTAAAATGCGAAAAAAACTGAATGCAATGATGATTTCAGTTTTAAAAGTGAAAGATTTTCTTATTCTTGCTTGACATAGGTTTGCAGCTGCTTAAAAGTTTTGGTTCTCCTTTCTCGTATTTTCTGTTTCATAATACTCCAAAAGTTTTCAAATAGTGATAGGTCTAGACTGCAGACAGGCCAGTTTAGCACACATCATACTTTATTACTGAGCCATGCTGTTGTAATACGTGCAGAATGTGTTTTGGCATTGTCTTGATGAAATTAGCAAGGCCTTCTCTGAAAAGATGTCATCAGGAAGGCAGCATTTTTGCTCCTTTACATATTGTTCAGCCTTAACGAAGCCTTCACAGATGATGGTATATGCACCCCAATACCATAATGGATGATGGCTTTTGAACCATGTGCTGCTAACAAGCTGGATGGTCCCTCTTCTGTTTAGTCCAAAGGACGTGGCATCCATGACTCCCAAAAATAATTAAGCGTTTTGATTAGTCAGACCACAGGACAGTGTTCCACTTCGCCTCAGTCCATCTTAAATGAACTTGGGTCCAGAGAAGTCTGCAGTGTTTCTGGGTTTCTGCTTTTTTTGCATCACACACATTTTGTTGTTGCCCCTGTCCAAGCTTTTTTGAAACATGTTGCTGGCATTAAATTCAAAGTGGGCAAACTTTTCAAGAAACAATATCATTTCTCAGTTTCAACACAATACATTGTCTCTGTACTATTTTCTCCTGAATGTGAGGTTTAAATGCTTTGCACATCTTTGCATTCTGTTTTTCTTTACATTTTACACAGCGTTAACACTTTATGAAACGGGGTCAAAGCATGCCCAAGACACTTCATATGTTATCCTTCAGATACTTATCCTCCCTAAAAAGGGTGCGATGGCAGCCATGTTCACGTGGAGTAGACTCTCTAGAGCTACCATACAAACCTTATATCCTAACATGCATTTATTAGTTAGCACGGACTCACCCATGCTTAAAGTGTGGTCAATATTTAAATCTATTGTAGGCCTCGTAGGGTATTCAAAAAGCAGCTGGAGTGGTGTGGCTCAGAGGAGCCACGCACTTATCTAGCCTGGTCCCAGATATGTTTATTTTGCTGTTTGGACAATTCCTATGGCTTCATAGAAATGTGAATGGGCAGGACAGCACTGACATATCCGAAACCAGGCTACAGCCCCTCTAGGTCTGGACCTCTGCAGTCTCTCCTGTGCAGCTGTTCTCTCTGCGGCGTCTGTGAGTCAACACGTCTGACCACAGAGCGAATCCCAGCGGGTCTCAGCGCGCCGGCTCCGTTGGCGCCGACACAACATTGGGTCCGACTCGCGGTGCGGTCGCCGTGTCATCACTCACAACCGTGCCGTGGTTGTCCGACGGAGATCGAGGTCAGGGGGGTGCGGAGGAGGCGACGGTGAACTCTCCGAATAGCGGGGGGGGGATTTGTCAGGTCCTGCTGGGAAGGACCGTCCAGCTGTTATCCAGTTCATACGTGAGAAAATAAATCTTGCTTTCGCATTTTGGTTTGTCACGTGACAGTCAGTCACGGCTCGCGGTTTTGGGTAAACGCAGGCATGTCTTGTTTGGGCACCACAACCCCATCTTTGGCACTAAACACCGCCGCGGTAATCACCTCAGCAGGTTTAGGGTGGCATTCCTTGTTGCGGGTGGGGGGGTGGAGGGGGAGTATTTACGGTTCCAAACTGTGAGGCGGGGGGGGGGGGTCATGCTGCCTAGTGGCTGAGGAGCAGTAAAAAGAACCTTGCTGTGTCCCAGTTTCGGAGCGGGAACCAGGTCTTCCGCAGGTCGCTGTTGTTGGTGCAGCTGAGCCCAGGGGCCAGAGCCTGCTGGCGGGCTTCACGTGTCAGAGGTTGTGTTTGTGAAAGCAGACCAAACAGGCCCCTTTGATGGTACACACCAGCGAATCTGGAAGCCATTTGCTCCTCCACGGCCAGCGGACGCATCCCAAATGCCCCCCCCCCTCCCCCCCGGGTCCCTTGGTCGTGCGCTAGCTTTGAGCGGGGCAGATCGAGAGTGGCCCACTCTGGCGAGAATAGGGTGCCAGAATTAATTTGGGATGAAGACAGAGAAAGTGGAGGGCTTGATCACCTCCAGCATCTGCTGCCTGTTTATTTACCCAGCTCACTTAACCCATTAGACAAACTGAAAGTGGGCTCACCGTTGCGCCACTGTCAGATTGGCCTCAGAGGACAGGACCTGTCACAAGGGCTTTAGACGGTTACACTTTAAAACGTTGAACACCGGGAGACACAAGCCTTGTTGTTATGCATTATAAAGTAACAAAGTTGTAAACAAGTGATTATTTCCGAAGACCTGGGGTTTAAGCTTAAGTTTGACTACATGGCAATTAATGTTACTGTGCACATAGACCTATAAATCACCAATTTGCAGTGATTTTAGAATTACATTTTGCACAGGTTGAAATACCTTTAAACATCTGACAGAAATTTATTTTTCACTAACTTCTCTGATTGTCTCCTCTCACTTGCTTATGCACAATCACACTAACGGAATCTTTTTTATATTTTAATAAACGGTTTCCATGTTATGTTTCTACACAAAATCAACATTAGATATTTTGGGATTGATGAGCATAATACCTATTTCAGTTGGAACCTAAATAAAATGTTTGCTTCGTGGGAATAAACTGCCCCACTACATGATCCTAAAAAGGTTTTACAATTATACTCACTTTATAATAAAAGGTGTCAACATTTCTAAAGGCAAAACCTCTTTTTGGATTTATCGTGGACAGATTGGTTTGCCTGAACCACTCCCCTTCTGCTGTACACTTGGTTATAAGAGCTCCTTGAACCCAGTAACACACACTTTGACCATCCGGCCACACCATCCTATGGGACATGTCAAAACATTTTTTCCGAGGGGGAATTCCTTTGCCACTTCTGGCCTTAACGGCTGCCCATGCGCGCAAATTAAACTCTCCGCTTCTTTGAAGAATACTTTTTAGTAATTTCACAACAATTTCGTATTTATCATGGCCTTTACCATGCTTCGGCCTGTGGCAACTCATCCCTTCTCCTGCTACCCTCCTGACCTCAACATGATGTCGGACGACGAGGAGAACCGCAGCGAGAGCGACGGCAGCTCAGACCAAAGCTACGGATGCTGTGCCTCTTCGGAGAAGACATGTCGTCAGCTTTCCCGCGTGATGGGAGTCGGTGGGGTTGTGGTAGTTAAACAGCGCACCACAGCCAACGCCAGGGAGCGAGACCGAACCCAGAGCGTCAACACAGCCTTCAGCGCGCTGCGGACACTTATACCCACGGAACCGGTTGACAGAAAGCTCTCCAAGATCGAAACGCTGCGGTTGGCGTCCAGCTACATCTCGCACTTGGCCAACGTCCTTGTCTTTGGGGACGGGCGCGAGGATGGGCAGCCCTGCCTGAGTGCAGTGTATCGTTCCCAAGGAAACGGAGAGAAAAAGCAACCTAGAACAATTTGCACCTTTTGCTTGAGCAATCAGCGAAAAATGGTAAGCGTGTAAAAGAAGCCATAACAAATATGTTTAAATACGTTTGCACAGTAGATGGGGCCGGTTTTGCAATCGCAGATTAAGGCTAGTCTAGGACATAAAAAAACGAGCTCAGTAGAGTTGTATACCGAAGTTGATCTTTTAGTCCTGTACTAGGCTAAATACGTGTCTGCGACACGGGCCCGAAGTGGGCTATATTTCCAAACGGGCGCATTATGCATTCTTTTATGTTCTTCTGCTGCAGCTGTTGCTGTGCCTTCAGTGTTCTTTACTAAAATAGTTATTTCACCGCGTTAGCCCAAAAGAGAAAAAAACAATCTTGAACAATACAAAGCTTATCACTTAAAGGGCCATCAAAATAGGCTGTCATCAATTCAAGGCAATTCGTCAAAATGTTCTTGCAAGCGAACACCCAGATTGAAAATAATCCCTTCGGGACCCCATCCTTTTATTAATAACATTTTCAATCTGCTTGGATATCCTTTAAAGGCAAAACTGAGGAGGGGTTTGTTGATTATGACATTAGGTTGCACAAAAATATTTGTATTAACCTCAAGGGAGAACAAGCAGGATTAAGCCAAAAACAAAGATGCATGTAGTATTCATTCACGGGTGTTTCCCACTACAGAATTGTAAGACCAGAAATCTGTTTTGATGTAATTGCAAAATTATTGACCTAACGTGAAATTTGTTTTTGCAGGGAAAAGATGGTCGGGGCTGTCTAAAAATAAATGGAGCTAGTGCACTGCGAATGAGTCGAAGATAGGCACCTTTCAGACTCAAGGGATTGTTGAAATCTGCCTCAGGGAAAAAAATAATCCGCAATCACACGCAGAACCACACGGACAGGAATGGCAATTTTTCCGAAGTGACTACTTCTCAAAAGACGAGGTTTAAGAAGTTAAAGGTTCTCGTGCAACAGAAGACTTATTCTCTCCCACGATTGCTGTTTACGCAAAAGTAGGTTGTTGAGGAATGTTGTTATAAATTACACTTTTTTTTGTTGCCTTTTTAATACGTTTTGTATTTGATTGAAATAAATATATATATTTTTACATAATTGTGGTTGTCCATAGTCTTTCATACTGGTCACTGATGCCAACAACATGGTATGGATTATATTAAATTAACGTTATTAATCTGTGAATTTCCTTTATAGGTTTGCCTTATCTTAATAAGAGTAATGTTAATCCCTGCTAAGGAAGTACGAGATAAGGCCTTTGCAAAATAGCGGAGCGTGACCACTTTCTTACCCATTGAACATAGCGAGGTTACGTCCTAGGACAGTGTTCAAGGACATGAATCATTCTGAATCATACTCCTTTGAATTTGCCTTTCAAAGTTAAAGGGGAAAACAGGAAAGGCAACAGAAGTACATCTATTGTCAAGACTAATGATTACTCATGGAAACCATCAGAATGTGCGGCATTTCGCTGGACAGATGCCCAATTTCAGGAAAAGATGGTAGAAGGTAATGAGTTGAACGGTTAGCGCAAATGTCTGCAGGTATAATGGTTGTAATGTAAAATCCATGAAAGTATATATGACTGTGTTCATTTCTTAACATTTCCTGGCTATTTTAAATGTTATATTTATATGTGTTGTTTTTTTAAATGCATAAGTATAACCAGGGCAGTTCCTATGCACCACACAAAACATAGTTGTTATACACCATTAGCTGGGCTGTATTGGCAACATACCACAACCACTAGAAATGTCTTATTGCAAGAACACTTGGTCACCAAGGTAATTCGAAAAGTAAAACAAACGCTTAATACCCGTAGTATACAGTTTGATATACATCGTCTTGCAACCACTCAGTTTACAGGGTTAAAACGATCCAGGTGATGATGTCTGTTTTAAAACCGGTAGTTTAAGTCTTTGATGCTGATTGGCTGACAACTGTGGTCAGACCAATTGGTTTGATGAAGATAGTTTTAATCACGCTGTTAACCAGAATATAACGGCAGTAAAGCTTCCTTGAGACATGTGGTATATGGTAAATTTACACCAGTTGAGGGCTGTTCCACAGCCACACTTTTTACTGGTCCATTTGCATTAGTAACCCATTATACCACAGGCTAATAGCTGTCTGCATTGCCTTGTAGCCGTGGTTACACTCGTCACACACCACACCTCCTTGTGCCTTATTGCTTAATTACACAACACTTAATAAAAGGGGTGTTCATGTGCATAAGAGAGCAAGTTTTACAGATTGGACAGTAGAACACGTTTCAGGGTTAGGGTTTGGATAGAGGGTTTGGATAGTGAAACTGTATTTGAAGAGCTGCAGAGGATCTCTGTGTTTTGCAGGGCGTTCTTTTACACCGGTGCGTTCAAGTGAATCTCGGGGGTTTCAATGCACATGTGCTATTGATTAGTCACATCCAATATCACCTAGCAGCCTGTGTCGAGCAAAACACAGCTGCTCATATAATAATGGTGTAAATCACAAACTGGGGTCTCAGGAGTTGGAGCGTTAAGGAGGGGTTAGAGAGATGTGTGTTTGTGTGTGTGTGTGTGTGTGTGTGAGATGGTTTGTCTTAGATCATTTTTAATAGTTGCTTTGCAAGCAACTTCTACTTTTGGGATTTAACTCTTTGTACTCTGTCATAAAGGCAATGCATTGCAGTCAAATTGGCCTATTTTCTTTATTTTTGCAGATGAGTCGTTAATGTCAACCAAGTCAATGGTGAATACTGTCATTAATAGCATCTTAAGTCAATGGTGAATGCTGTTATTATTAGCACCATAAGTCAATGGTGAATACTGTCATTATTAGCACTATAAATCAATGGTGAATACTGTCATTATTAGCACCATAGGTCAATGGTGAATACTGTCATTATTAGCACCATAAGTCAATGGTGAATACTGTCATTATTAGCACCATAGGTCAATGGTGAATACTGTCATTATTAGCACCATAGATCCATGGTGAATACAGTCATTATTAGCATTTTAAGTCAATGGTGAATACAGTCATTATTAGCATTTTAAGTCAATGGTGAATACTGTAATTATTAGCATTTTAAGTCAATGGTGAATGCTGTCATTATTAGCACCACAGGTCAATGGTGAATACTGTTATTATTAGCATCATAAGTCAATGGTGAATACTGTCATTATTAGCACCATAGTTCAATGGTGAATACTGTTATTATTAGCATCATAAGTCAATAGTGAATACTGTCATTATTAGCCCCCTAGGTCAATGGTGAATACTGTCATTATTCGCATTTTAAGTCAATGGTGAATACTGTCATTATTAGCACCACAGGTCAATGGTGAATAATGTTATTATTAGCATCATAAGTCAATGGTGAATACAGTCATTACTAGAATTTTAAGTCAATGGTGAATACAGTCATTATTAGCATTTTAAGTCAATGGTGAATACTGTTATTATTAGCATAATGTCTGCAACCCTATTTTTTTTCCTTTTTCCAAAGATTAATCACACAATCTCACAAAAAAAACACAAATGAAAGATTAACAGATAAGCAAAACACAATGTAAGTAGTGTGTCGTCCCATGCTTTCAGATCCGGGAGATGTGAGGGCCCAAGCTCCAGGAAAACCAAAAAAACCAGCAGCATATAACATCAACCTTTGACTTCCTGCCTTCATGACACGCATGCTGTGGTATTTTTTTACTGTAAAGTCACCTCATCTCTAAAAACACAGTAAATCAGTACCAGCTACCAGTACCAGATTGGGAATGTTGTCATGTGGAGCCGCAATTACTATATTACCGTTATTATCTAAAATTTGCATATTGGTGCATCAGTAATGGGCTCACATAATTGCGTTCCAATACTAGACAAAATCGTTTGTGTAATTTGACCTCATCTCTGTCACTGTTAAATCGTGGGAAACAGCGACAGGCAGGCCCTCCTGGCAGACTAAAGACACTCGGTATTTCAAATATGATCAGAACCCAGGTCGCCTGTCAGAACCGGTCTAATTAGAAGCCGATGGCTGGCCAATGTGGCCCCCCATCAAATGACTCCCAGAGGTCTCAGAGGCAGGAAGATGTTACGGAGGAACAGGAAGGAAAAGCCGGAGCAGCTGACCCGACAGAGGGCCTCCCTGTGGGGCCAGCTGGCCTTGGGTCAGCGCCAGTTCTGACATCAGCCGGCAGAGCTGGGGTCCAGATGTCCAGGGTCTAATTTTAATTCCTGGGTGGGAAAACCTGGCATTCCATCCATGTATTCTTATAGAAGTCTCTCCTGTAACACTGTAATTAACACTGCACTGTTACATTCTCTAACAGCCGTTACGAGGAACATGTGTCACACCGTAAAATGTAGTGTAGCACACCCTGGCACGGAGGGTGCAGATGTTACCGTTATTTACTTTTGAAGTATGTTGCTGAGGCGATGTACGTTACTCACAGCAACAACATGTACACAAGTCGAAGCAGGAGTTATTTTACACCTTAACACTGTGTCTGCCAGAGTCTATTTAAATAGGTTGTAGGAAGAAAAGCCTTTATTAGGACGTCATGGCAATAAAAAGCATCAATGCGTTGGGCCTCACAGGCCTTCCTCAGGACGCACAAAACAGGCATTGTGTACAGGTGACTCCAATCACACTGAAACAAGAGGGAGGGGACAACATAAACCAATCAAACGACGGAGCGCACGGACGCCGATGAACAACCATACGGAAATAACTAAATGCGTAACATGTTAGTACATGTTAGTACAAATGGATTAAACATACATAGCTCCTAAGTAAGGATCCTGAACTCAATGGACAGTACAAAGTAATCTTCTTTAGGCAATGCTTACCATGACAAAGAGGTTGATCAAAAAACATATCCAAGGGATAACATACACACATTAGGCTATGAAATAAATGGGGAAAAATCTATTTCTTCGTGGAGCCCACTGGGGGGGCAGTAGCTCTTAGAGTGAGTATCCAAAACGTCTCTCTTTGTAGGAGGCATTTAAGACAATCTCCCCTCTTGCTGTTAATGAGTTCCTCACTGACTACAGATTCCGGATCTGTTGTCAATTGCTGTAATCTAGAGGAGTGACTAGCCTCTGGCTCCGTGTCGGTTTGTGCGGTAATGAGGCGCCCACCTGTAGGAAAAAAGGTGTCTCTTTAAACACCTCCTTAAGTAGAGGATCACTTTTCCAAGATTTTTTATTTGGGTAGCCTCTCCGCTGTTTTGAGTCACAAGGAATATTTGAGTTTAGATTTGAGTTAGACTTTAAAGGCCTCTGTTTTTGCGTCAACAAGCGCTTCCTTTCCAGTAATAGTGTCTTCTTGAAGGATTGATCCAAAATACACAAAAATGCAAACATTTTACGGAACACTTGAATCACACACCAGTTCTCGATGAAGGAAATATGTTAAAGATCACAATCTTTACGATATATTGTGTAATTTGTTGAGAACTACGTGATGTAACAACGGTCAATGAAAAGCCAAATCTTCTACCTATTGAGGGCTGGATTCAAACTCACACCAACAATCTAAGTAAACAACTGAAATCACAGGCTATTCCAACTGTTGTGAATTTCATCACAGCAAGCCCATGTGTCTGTATGCACTCTCGACAATGTCTGGGCATGCTCCTGATGAGATGGTGGATGATGTCCTGTGGGAACTCCACCCAGACCTGGATCAGGGCATCAGGGAGCTCCTGGACAGTTTGTGATGCTACTTGGCGATGTCGGAAGCAACAACTCATAACGTCCAAGAGGTTCTCAATGGAAAATAGGTCTGGGGAATGTGTGGGTCAATGGCATCAATACTTTTTGGAAGCATTTGTTCCCTTGAATCAATTTGTGACATTTGGGTTTTATCCCGTCTTTCTGGGATTTCCTCTGTCTGGCGTTTGCCTTCCTCAATTAATATTAAAATCAAATAAAGGGAGCACTTGTTAAGAACAGCCTCCCATTTATTTTTAAAAGCCAACTGCCAAAGTTGTGTTGAATTTGACACCATACTGCAGGAGTTGAACTAACAGTTGCATTTTTACTGCGTAAGTGGTGGAAAGCAGAACATGTTACGGCCTTGGGGATGGTAAATGAAGATATACATGTGGAAGTGAAATGTATTGTCCAAGGATTCCCCAACCCCAATGCAGCACTTACTCAATTCCAATCTCGCCACCATCTGCAAGACATTTGCTGAGGTAACCACGGGACAAATACATTGGGCTAATATTGTGATCCTTGTCCAAACTAACCCCTCTTGGTGTAGTGTAGTCTCAGACAGTCGACCAGGGAGGTTGCGCCCCCCCCCCCCCCCCCACACACACACACTTTAAACTTAAAACTTCCTGGACAACCTGCATGTCAGGCAAAGTAATCGGCATCAGACACGCACTGAGGTCCTTTCATGAGACAGGGCCTTGGATACGCTGCTTCCGATTTCTTATGATCCCTTTTTCCATGGATGGAAAGGGAGCAACCCAATCCTGCCGAGCAGACCTAACGAAAGCCAGACAGAGGGCGGGGGGCAGTGTGTGTGTGAGTTTATACTTGCTTTCACTATAGGAGTGATACTGTTGACACACTCTCCGCCCCCCGGCGGATACACTGGGGTCTATTGTTTCCCCACAGTGTGCGGAGGGAGGAAGTAGAGGAATGCCCTGAGACATTAGCTTAGAGACAATGTTAGCCTGGCTGGGCAGGGCCCTGATTGCTGTGTGTCCCTGGCTCCGGCTCCCGCCGCTGGGCCTCGGACGCAGGGCGGGGTGCTTCATACCGAGGTGAAAAGACGGCTAATTTCAAGCCCGATTTCTTCCCTGTCAAAATAATAAAACAATATGAATGTGCGAGGAGGAAAGAGGCCGGTCTTCCTAAGCAACCGTCCATCAGGCCCCGTGATTGCTCATCATGTTTTAGCGTTAGCCATAGCGTGGGGTCACCGGGGTCAAGTGGAGTTGCCCATTATTGGGTTCGCTTATATAAGGTGCCTTCAGACCCCTCCCTGTTTGCACGTTTTGTTGTGTTATAAACCTAATTTATAATCTATTTATTCTATTTATCTGTTTTGCTGTGTTATAAACCTAATTCATAATCTATTTAATCATTTTTAGTTTGTCATAAATCGAAACACAATAGTCGAAGATGAAATGACGAAGCGAAAACATGCTTTAATTTTTTATTTTTTGATATATATATATATTTTTAGATATCTTATGTACAAAAGTCTTCTTGGGTTTTCCTTCACCAGCTTTACACATATTAATTGAAGATTCACATGAGTTTCTCCCAACATTCCAAGTAGATCCTCTCAGGCTCTCCGATGTGTCTCCCTAAAAGATGTTCAACGGGGTTCAAGTCCAGGCTTTGGCTGGGCCACTCACGAACATTCACAAACATGTCACAAAGCCCCTCGAGTATTGTCTTGGCTACACGCTTCAGGTAGCCGTCATGCTGAAAGATTGATCTTTCGCGTCAGTCATTCTGAAAATATACCACCCCTGTTTCCCTTCCCTTCATTTATAGAAAAGTCTGTACATCCTAACCTTGATAGGAAATGACCTGTTGGCAAAAAGTCAATTATACTTCTGATCTTTGGTTGTTATTTACAGGGTTAAGGAACCCTTTTACTTTAGCTTTGAAACCCTTTACAGTAGCTTAGAAACCCTTTGAGCAAATAGACATTTAGATGTTTAAGACTTAAAATAAGGTGGGCCACATATCACATTTCAATACCAGGAACAATTGTTTGGAGGATATCCTCAATCAGGGACTCTGAGGTTCCACAAATAATAGTGAATATCTTTACTCAAAATGCTGCTACATTTTAGTCATTTAGCAGAAATAGTATATAATATCATACATTTTTTTTTGACTTTTTACAGCCATTGCCCTGAGACCTAAATGTCAGACAAACTGTGTTGGAAAGAGTGATCTCCTTCCCAAAATAAAACCCTAAAGATCTGGGATAACTTAGGTTGTTACTAGATGTTCATCAGAACTGTCATTTTAGCATCACAATCAAATGCCCACTGGAGATTCTTTGGCCAAATATGAACACCCAACCAATTATTATATTGTGACAGCATGTTGTTCCCAGTGGGAATAATGCATTAATAAATGTCAAAATCTAAGACTGCGTGAACCGCACATCAGTGGGAAGACCCTGAGTTTATAGCATCAGCAGGGTTTCCAGATGTCATTAATAGTATACTGCAAAAAACGCACAAACGTACAAAGAGTCCGATTTTCGGGAAATCTCCGCATCTAGCAACGCTGAGAATCCGCCAAGGCTATCACAAATGGTAGTTATAGAATGCCGCCTTGTGGTCTAACATCAAGTCTTTGGAGTGAGACGTCAACAAAATAATCGTTGTTACTTCAGCCTTAAAAAAAAGTTATTTGTTCATGAATTACGTTATTACACACACTTCATAGCCAATATTACCCCATAAGTTATTGCTGCTTGGCTCTGTTCACCTATTTCCTAGGGTCTGCTTTAGCTTCGACCGCAACTATTAGCTTCGGTTGCAAAAATTCAGATAACCTGACAGAAATGTACATTTTGTTTAGAGCCATAAAAGCTCAGCAAAATCACGTTTCTCAACCAATGCATGTGTATAACATAAATGGACTTTAATTAGCACCCGCTGGTTTGAATTAGTTATTTTCCCATGAAGTTCAAATAAATTAAATGTGTAGATCTATTTTTAGCAATTTCCTTGATGGAACAATTTCAAATGCTCGGATGGTAAAAAGTGTCCACAGAGATTACACACAGGTCTTTGTTGGTGAGGAAAGTGATTTTGCTGAGCTTTCATGGTTATGGATTTAATTCAAACTATCTGACTCCAGAACCGATATAAATTGAATTGCATTCTATTTGAACTAATAGGTCTTGGTTTATTCTTGCCAATCATTGGCAAAACATTAGAAATATTTCCAGACACCTGATATGCAAGTAATAATGTATTTTGGAATGGTGACATTTCGGATTTAAGGATTTTGTGAGGTTTAGTGGGGGTGTTTTTGTGTTAACCGAGAATGCCAACAACAAAATGACATAACCCCCAAACATTTTTAATAATTTACAGTGTACAAAAGAAGTTACAAAAAATACTGCCAACGTGGGTGTGTTTTTGTATGACTGGCAACGAGTATTGTGTCTAGATTAACATGAAATTATATCTTGATAGGTAATGCTTATTTTATTTAATACAGTTTGGTCATCAACCGAATTAGGATCCTAAAAAGGCGGTGCGATTCATCCGTGTCATAAGACATCACATGCAGTGGTCGAGTAGATTAAGCGCTAGCTCAAAAACAGAATACTATACGAATAATATGGGAATATCAAACAATATTTTCTTATATTTTTACCTTATTGTTTGTAATATTGTATATTTAGGGAAATGTGACAGCAACAAAAAAGCTATCTTCTCGATATAATGCTATACGTTTAGCAACCACGTGAGGCAGCATAACCGTACATTTACTGAGGTGATTCCCATCAATTAAAGTATTTCAGATTATTTGAGAACGACCCCCAAAATGTTATTACATGTTTCTGGTGTTTAGGGTTGTTACTTGTATACAATTTATGAGCAATTAAACTCAATGCTGTTAATTTACTTCAAAACCCCATTGTACCACAACGTTTCATTCCTTTTAAAAAACTATAACAAACGGTTTTAAAATAAGCATTCAGACAGTTTATTTCTAGTTTACGATAGGCCTACTCACTGCTTTCAACTTAATCAATCTCCAGCCGTGAGTGGCGGTAGTCCGCCATATTGTCTCTGAGACTGCAGAATTGCAAAAATCATACGCAAGCACACCGGCGAGTGGAAAAGAGGGTCCCTGCCTTCACTTGGCTTCTAAGAAAATATTTGGGTCGCTGATTTGATCACAGAGGTACATGTTAAACTGAAGTTTTGGCTCTCGTAAACATGTTTTAAATAAAAGGCATAGTTAGGAACGCTAGCAGTTAGATTTAAAGCGTGCCAGTTGGTTGTACATTACTTGGGTGACTCCAGTAGCTGGCTAACTGGCTAACGTGGTAATTATGCTAGCTAGCTATCTCCTACGAATTTAAACTTGATCTGTTGGCTGGTGTAACTGGGATAACAAAGTTGTTCGACCACGTACAATATTCCAACTTGCGGGAACCAGCCACGGTGTAGAGAATATTAACCAGATCGATATATGAAATTGCTAGTTAGCCAGCTGTAGCTATCATAATCTTTCAGTTTGACGGAACCTTTTCCTCTCTTACAGTACATGGATTTCGCTAAGTTGACAAACTATTATTTACGGTAGTACTTCGTTTTTTCAAACGTTTATTTAGATAGCGTTACGTTAACTTTTAGTTTTAGCCAGGTGGTAGTAACATTAACACCCCACTTTTCCGCGAGAATACCCAACCATTGCAGGAGAATGAGTGCCGGACCTTTTACAAGGTGGATTTGATTTTTAACGTAATCAATATACAGTAGTAGATGCGAACTCTAATACTGCGTTTTCGCTAGAGAACATCGTTAACAAACCTTTCTCGTATTCTAAAAGCAACTTCCTCGGACAAAACCTGTTATTGGCTTTGGTCAGAACGAAATACGCTTAATGGTGCCCAGGTGTGTATCAACATTTGGGCTTTGTCGGCTTATGAAACGTTAGAGTGGAAGGAGAACCGAAGGTGGTTTGAAACTCGTGCATGTTGGCTGGTGTACGTTGATGACCTTCCGGGAGATCCAGAGCGAACTGTTGCAGGTTGCCTTTCAGTTTTTGGGCGGTTACGGGTTATTGTCCCCGGTCAGATCATAAGATGCACGTTGTTACAGTGACCTAATTAAAGTAACTGCATGTAGCTCTATCCGGGTCTGACACAGCTGGCAGACAATGGAGTAGCCATAAGAGCTGTGCGGTTAATTGTCCAGGTTTTCTATTTATACGTTTCCGGGAAAGTTATTATTCCTCGTTCCAGAGCTTGGTGAAGGCCTACTAAAAAGGCACATGCCTCAAAGCTAAATAGCATGGGCCTGAATGGAAAAGTTAATTTCCCTAGTTCACCATTACAATCCAGGTATGCCACATATACTCTGACTGCTTTGTTTAGCAAGCTTCTTTACCAACATGTATGCAGTATCCAACAGGAACCCCAGTATGCGTGTACATGTACAGCTAAATGTGAACGATGCATTGGGAATATCTGAGGATTTGAAACAAGTTGACTGTATTTGTGGCTGTGGTACACACGAACCTGGACAACATGGTCGTAGCCTCGGAGCAGGGCTCGTGCTCCTACTCTGAGATGGGGGAGGATCCAAGGGCGTGCCAGGGTAATTCATCTGCTGCCGCTTTAGTGCACTTTGCCCACCACAAGTCCACAAGGAGAACCTCCGCGGTCAACCTCTCCACGAGCTTCTCGGTCATGTAGTCAAATGCAATAGACTGCAGTGGTTGCTGGTGCCAAGGGGCCTCTTGGAGATTGAATCACCAGCTCGTTACTGCCGCTAACGAGCCAAACCCCAAGAGACCTGGACATGTATATTAAACCAAGCATTGTCTTTGCATGTTATGTTACAGTGTGAGGCAGTAGGTTTGTTTACATTGTGTCAAATTGCAGTACACAGCCCCAGTAACTTTGATCGTGTCTGGGGGAGGTTTTGATGCCTATTTGATCTCAATTATAACTGACCGTGTTTGTTTGCCCCCCCCCCCGCTATGTCAGCTGTCCGGAGGCTCCCCTGGTCCCCTCCCCCCCTCTCCTGCCTAAAGCCAAAGGCCCCCCCATACCCCCGGCCCTGTCAGGAAGAAGCTCCCCTCCCCCCTTTCCCCCCACCTTCCCTCCTCTTCCCCCCCTTGTGCTTCTCTGCAGCAAGTGACCCCCCCC
>JACXGK010008729.1:0-21596 GCA_016801125.1 Novumbra hubbsi | reverse complement strand
GAGACCATGGAGACCACAACACTCCACAATGCAGATCTGTCCATCTACATATCTAACCTTAACATCTGCCACTGGGAGACCATGGAGACCACAACACTCCACAATGTAGATCTGTCCATCTACATATCTAACCTTAACATCTGCCACTGGGAGACCATGGAGACCACAACACTCCACAATGCAGATCTGTCCATCTACATATCTAACCTTAACATCTGCCACTGGGAGACCATGGAGACCACAACACTCCACAATGCAGATCTGTCCATCTACATCTGCCACTGGGAGACCATGGAGACCAACTAGCCCCATACTGCTCAATTCTGCTCCTTTGCTCACACATGATTTATTGGATGGCTCATCTTAATCAATGCAACATTATTTCTAATGCACACTTCTGACATGAAATGCATTTCAAAGTGATTAGCTGTAAAGTTCAATACAACATTAGACAAAAGACAGCATTAAATAGCCAAACTAATTAAAATAATAAGATACAGGCCTAGACAGAAAAGAATATTCATAAAAAGGTATGATTTAAGGCCATATTGGTCCTGGTCTTGGGGCAACTGAGCTCTACACTCTTCCCCCACAGATTCATTATTAGTTAATTAATCTGGGGTATTGATGAGCTACAAAGGTGAGTCTACTATATGCCATGTCAATACTTCAGTCAGTGGTTGGATCTCAGTTACCCAGATTGCGTGCAGTTTAATCAAATCATAGGATTGAAACGAGAGTTATGTAATTCTGATGATGCACCCGAGAGGTAAAATACTGCCTGCATGGAAAACAATCAAATGAATAACGTAATTCTAAGTGAAATCTGGATGGCGGTGCGCTCGCCTCTCTGAGCAGGAGTCCTGGCACATGATGCTGGTCATTTTGTGGAAATCGTAGGACACTGATCCCCTCAAGGCCCTCTCCTTAGAACTGTCCAGAAAGCAGCCAATATAGGAACCTTGCCATGACAGAAGACATACATACAACATACATACAGTAAATCAGCACGTATTTATATTTATTAATAGCACAACTAATTCCTTTTCTAGCAATTCTTACTTTCAAGGACTTGCCACAGAGTTGGACAAACAAAATATGACATTGACACTTTTGCTAAAACTGTTAAATATAATTAACATTACATTATTTAACATTACAACAAGCAAACTATTAGTATTAGCATAAAGGTGAATAAAGAAAGGCTAATTATTATTGCATTGTTTCAGGCGATTTATGACAATAACACTTTCCATATTGTCCATATCCAAGGCGAATTTTCCCTCTACAATATATCTGGTCTGGATGGCAGAAAACGACTACGGGGGGGGACTGGCGGTCACCTTTATGAGACACCTTCCTCTTGGGGGAACTCCTCTCCACCTGCGACATATCTTTCTCTGTCATCAGACTGTGGAACCAGCGTCGCCTCAAGTGTCGGATCTCCAGATTACGGGACATGAGCCAGCGTGCTCCAGTCCTGTCGTCCAACATGTTCCCAGACTGGAACCCCTGGCCTCCGGCCATGATCCGTGAGCTTCTCCCCCGGTACCCCACCCTCCCGGGTGGCCTCCCCGGTTCCAGGACAAGGGGCGGGGAGGGTAAAGAGGGCAAGGAGGGCTGCGGAGGGATAGTGGCGGCCCGCTGGGTTACCACCAGGCTGTGCCGCTGAAAGAGCAGGACACTCCCAGCCATGACGTAGGCCACGCCCAGGAACAGGAGGAAGAGCTGGGTCTTCCGGAGGAAACGCTGCAGCCGGTGAAGGGGCTTGGCCATCGATTCCCTATTCACACCCTCAGCAGCCTGCTGACGGCTCCAAACCTACGGAGACCTGTGGCGTGAAGCGTTGTATATCAGTTACATCCCCGTGTGTCTCGTTATCTGAGCAATAGCATTCTGGGGATCTATATGGCCAACAAGGCTTCTCACCATGAGAAGAACAGATAGCAGGAGTTGGTAAAGCCTACTGGTCAAATGTCCTCAGATGTACCTCGACCTTGATCCACTCAAGCAAGATGTTCCGGTCCATCGCTTGTTGATGTACATATTTAGTAATGTGAAGACAAAGCCTTTTGAGTCAGAACGGATGAGGTCAAAGCTCAGCTTTTTTTTTTTGCCCCGGAGGTTTAGCTACAGATAGGAGACATGAGAAATTATAGAGGGGGTTACGGTTGTTTATGTCTCTGTGATAAAGGATAAGAGATAAAGTGAGTCACCATTACCTTATAACATCATGGCCAACCATACAGTAAATTCAATATTTACTTTCTGACAATTCATTGCTGACACGCTTGACACAAAACAAATTGCCTAAATGGTATCAAATTAAATTCTACTCTTGTCACTGTAACCTCTCACCTTCATCTCAGACTGGGATTTGGAACAAGGCCCAGTTCTAAACAAAGCCCTGAGATGCACCATATTTAATTCTCTCCAACACCACAGGAGACCGTAATGGAATGAAAACAAGCTTAGAGAAACAGACTCTATTGGGGTAATAGAGTGAATGGCGGATACATGTTTTTCCTTAAAAAAAAGTACAGCTTTAAAAGCATTTGCCAACAATTACATTTGTTTTAACAAGACTGAAGTCACACTGCTATTAATGAGATTCACTTTGTCGTCATCTAACCTCTCACTTTTCACCAGACACCAATCGTTTAAGGTCAAGACATCTGGCTCAGTGAGCTTGTCAACCATTTTCCTCACTGGAATAACATACTTGCATTTGTAGGCAGATTGTCATTAGTTATTCTCAACTGAGGAACTTAACCTTCCGAGCCGTCTGAAATGACAGAAGTAATGCCACTTTGTTTGATCACCCATTGGGTTCTGGGTAACATCTTTCCCTTGAAAATGAATCTAAAATGGGACCCCAGAGGATCATAGCCGAGCATTTCACTAATTAATTGAAATGTTGCTCCGAGCACATCTTAACCAGGACTGGGTCTTCTGAGGGTGAGGCTTATCCAGATTTCAGTTAATTTGTGTTCCATTAAGACATTTTTGACATGCAATGTACGCTATTTGGAAAATAAACGTAAAAGAACAGTTTCAGTGTGTATAGGCTGCAATAAAGCACTGTCCTGGCTAAAACAGCCTACAGTATACATCCAAAAACCTGGCCAATCTCTCAAGTGCAGGACATGACAAATGTTTTGCAGACACATCTCTCAAATATTCATGAAAACCCATCCTGATATGCCAGGCACAGCTTCCACCAACACATTTTTTCCCCCTAAGTTTTGCCTCAGAGGAACCTCGTTGCCACAGGCGAGCACCCAAGCACTTCTTTGTCTTTATTTTCATGTTGCTCCTCCCTTCCTGAAGCCCAAAGTCTGTGTTCAAGCACAGTACAGACAAGAAGATTATCATAAACACGTTTAGGCTCTGGAGTACGATCCTTTTCATATGGTTTTGCCTACTTTTGTGAGTAAGACTATAAATATGTAAGTATAAATATAAAAAAATATAGAAATATATTTAGATATTTTAAACTCAATTCCTATATCTTGTTTAGAGAGCTTTAAAAGTTGGATTAAGAGTACACGAGCATAAGTTATTTAGAATACATTCTGTACACTTTCATAAATAAAGGTTTTAGAGTGTGAGCTGAGAGTATGCTAAGTCCTGGAAGGCTTGTGCATGAGTGGTCTGGGCAGAATACGTTGTGGAAGCACTACATCCAGAGTGGTCGAGGACCAGCACTTACTGATCCCTTAAGCCAGACAGGGTTATATATGGAGGGCTGCATTAAAACCCGGTTAGAAAATAGACTCTGTTAGAATATTAACATGTTCTGTTGCTTGTTAAAGCACCACAAATTATAATATGGAGAACCTCCATATCACAATAGATAATTGTGGTACACAATAATTAATAAGTCAATTGATGTGAACCTATAAATACAACAACACATTAGCAGTATTACATGAATGTGTCCAACCATTTTGTGCATTATCTTTCAAAATATAAATTCTATAGTTTGATTGTTGTAGCCCTTAATTGTCACATAAGCAAACAAATTTAATTTAAAACTTAACATTTCTCTAGTATAGAAAATTAAACAGTATTTCAGTTTATGTAGAGTACATTTTGTCTATCAAAACACAAGTTCTATAACAAATGACTAATCCATTTTCTAGATTAGAAACATTATAGATAATTGATCATGGTCGCACATTACTTTACTATGACATAAAAAAATGCATATGTTCACGGATCCCATTAATGCAAATCAGGTTTTAGAATTAGGTGTGTTACATCCGATACATACAGAAACTATGTTGTAAACTTAAACACGGCATGTTAGTATCAATTGACTATGCAACGGGATGTTACTGGTAACATACATAACATCTGGTTACAAATGTTCTCAAAACAAGAATGTGTCCTGTTTTTATATTTTATGTTTCTGCAAATCAAACTGGACTACACAATGGGGACTAAACCCAAGATTGGAATGAGATGTGGGCAATTCCATGGTAAAAGAACGAGGGTCAATTATGTATTATGTATTGAGATGTATTGAGATACCATATACCGGACTGGGAGGAGTGAGGGAGTATACATATCTCTGTGCTAATGCTAACCCCGTTCAGTTGAATGGTCAACTGACTGGTCTGTAGGCTTTCTGTAAATAAAGCTGAATCTAAAACTTATTTGCTCCTTCTATTTGAAACCAGCAATGCATTACAGCATAAAACACCATACAATATGTTTTACATTTCAATTGATTTATCATAGAATATTACAATTTTGCTCTAACAAAAATGATTGGTTGGGGAGAAACCAACAGGACTGTGAAGGCTGCTCCGCGTGGCGCTGACTGACCTCTTCCTCTCCGGCGTTCCACCTCGCCAGCGCACTTACTGCAGGCAGGAGATGGTGGCAGCAGCGCCCCCCACACATTTCCTCTATTTCAGTTCCTTGTGTGTTTGGCCTGTTACAGGTTATTGTTTTCTGTCTGGATTATGTGTTGTGCTTCTAATTTCGCCTAGTAAAAGAACTCAGACTGTATATTATGTTTGGTTTCTTTCCTTTTTGCCTCACATTCTTCCAAGCACACCACAAGTACATATACACGTTCAATCAACCACAGACACTGTCTGTCATGTGGTAGTTAGTTAATGGACTCTTGATGTCACTTTGTTTGGTCTACGTTTGTTCAGGTGGATTGGTTTGTTTCCTTGTTGGTTGGCCCTGCTGAAGGGTTTCTCTGGACAGAGCCAAAGGGTCCCTGAAGCCCTCTGTCACCGTGCTATAACCACAGTGATCATTTTCTTTTGAAATGCCATCAGACTTTTATATTTACTACTGAGGAGTCTGTTTGTTTTATGAGTCATCTGAACAATTTTAGGCTGGTTATCTGTACAAGCACTTAGTGAAAACTGCTGATCTAAAAAGGGATTTAAAAACACTTTGGATTGAATTTGTTGTCAGTGCTTAACACAAAACAATTCCAAATAACTGTTAACAAACTGTTAAAGAAAATAATTAATTAAAATCAACTTAAATAATAAAGCAATAGGATATGACAAATTCAAGATTGAGAATACTCATTCCATCCACAGTATGCAATGAAAAATCGAATTTTTCATTTGTTTTGAAACATTTTATATTTCTAGGAGGTCATTATTCTAATTTCTGTCTATTCAACATGCCTATTGCGATGCTGGGACAATACTTTACAAGATCCTTAGATATGTATTCCCCTGACAACCCTAACCATTCTCCCTGAAACCCCAATCTTTAACCACTACAATAATAGTAACCAACCATGATCTCCTCTAACCTTCAACCTGCCTCTATTCTCCATTCCACTTCCATTGCTCCCAGTGCTGGACCTAAATGCCAGAACCCAGGAGGCTGACAGTATTCTGTGATCCACCATGGACCACAATTCAGCTCACACAAACAGTCTACTGAATACCCCATTCAATACTAGATTGGAGGGAGAGTGGGTGATGTGTGCGCGTGCGAGCACGGAAAGGGGGGTTCTTTCTCTTGGGTTGTGTGGTAAGAAACAGAGTGAGAAATCCACCACCGAGGGCTGAAATGCATCTGCTGTGTCTTCGGCATCAAAGCAGCACCAAAGAGAACTTCATTAGATGTTGAATCGATTAAAAAATCCTTATCAATGAGGACTCTTTATGAATGCTACATAAATCCTTTGTTGGTTGTTGGACCCTTTATATGAGGAAGAATTTGACTTTTTATTTTTAGAATACAAGTGGTATTACCTAGTATCTTCACCTTGGTTTAGCGGAATAATCATTTTGTCAATGGTACGCGCATCTTCGGATTTAAACAAATATATAATTCATCGTATTACTCTTCACATGTAGCTTTCGCATGTCATTGTGAATTTAATTCAAACATAAACATAAACATAAATGTACAGTAACGATAACCAATATCCACAACCCTTACCAATATTCATATATATTAGATGATGTTTCGAATAGCTTATGTTCTGTATAGCCCAAAATAGTCCATGCACAAAATAATGACAAATCAAAATCAACAAACAATCTCTTAATTTCTACTACACAATAACAACGGTATCTTACCGTATCGCCAGTATATTTTTTATAAAATTAATACTCTTCTTATCTTCCACAAATTGTGTACAGCCTTCAGAAATGGAATCCGAGTTATCGGTGTGTCAGTGATTCAAAGTCGAATTGAGGCTCATCATTGTATGGCGATGTTGATGGCTGGTTTTAGTAGGCCTCATCTTCACTCATCTTTTCCATTTTCTTATATTATCACATACGCGAATCCATTAAAACAATAATCCTAAATGTTTAATCCTCACCATGTCGCCAACCTCTCTGACAGAGCAGAGCAGCTTGCTTTTCTCTCTACTCCGTGCACCGACCCAGCTGTTGGTTTAAGCAGAGATACAGCGCGCATGCTCTTCGTGGATGCTCAGCTCACCGTAGCCTAAATGTTGCCTGATGACTCAAACTGAAATATTCAGTTTCACTGTCGTTTAGTTAACATAACGTCTCTGGACCCGGCGTTTGACTGGAGCAAACAGTTTCAGTAGAACGGTAAGCCTTGATGTGCATTATCTGCCTAATTTAAACCTTTTCTTTGACTTAATAAATAAAATCTTGCTTAAAGTCAAATCATGCCTTTCAATCACCACAACAATGCAGGCAAAGCACACATCAATGAAGTGGTACAACCACTCACTCTTACTACTCTGGCTCATAGATACACAGTTATTGTTGGAATTGGAATGTAATGTAATGCTGTAGATAACTTGCTAAAATGCTTAAAGTCCTAACAAAACAGATGCAGTGTTTTACCAACATGCTGTCTGACTTTAAACTTCTTCTATGGTAACCTTTTGATAATACAGAGTCAGAGTATGGTATTTATTGCATAAAATGTAAAGTGCCATTTTTGTCTTTTGAAAGGGAAAAATGAGAAACAGATTTGAGTGACCGTGACCACATGTGAACATGAAGTTGACCACAGAACATGTAGTCACAAAGTTTGTTTTTTTGTGATAGAGGCTCTATTGTTGCAGTGTGACAACTTACCTCACTCTCCCCTACTAGTTGAAAACCATAGGCTAAAAGAAACGTTGCTGCATCTGCCATAATGGGAAATGCGGGATAATTC
Source organism: Novumbra hubbsi (assembly GCA_016801125.1). Lineage (NCBI taxonomy): Eukaryota > Metazoa > Chordata > Actinopteri > Esociformes > Umbridae > Novumbra > Novumbra hubbsi. Next base: position 13,958 of record JACXGK010008729.1, on the reverse strand, counting down.
GATTTTCTCAGGTAATTTGGTAAAACAGAAGGCAGACGATCCTGAACATGCAGTCAAGTAGTTTCTACACACAGCCCTCAAAATACCAGATGATGAGGTAAAAAAGGTAACTTTTTATTGTGTACACAGATGGGTGATTATTAAAAAGCTTAAAGAAACTCATTTTGAAATGAATGATCAATATCCTAAATGAATACATGATCGTAAGAAGATACTATACCAGTGAAGAAGATACATTAAACAAATGTTAAAAAAAACAATAATTATACAAACAATACAGGACCACTTCAACGAAGGATAAGAATATGCAACATATGGCCTCTCCGCTCTCATTCTGAAACACATCAAAACATATTCACATTTTATTTTTAGGGTTTGTGGAGAAGTTAGTATAGCAAATTCTAATTGCAATAATAATTAACTTGGATTTGGGTGATAAACTAATATTGCTTGCTAAATGCTCCTACTAAACATTATCCACATTTCTTTACTGAAATTTACACCAACATCCTCATAGGAAAACAAGATCATGTAAATTAATTATAGTGGTAAATATAACACAGTTTTGAGTGTTATTAGTGCGAAACACTAATGTTTCTTTTCACTTTTAATTCATGCAAGGCAACAACTGTCCCAGTACTGACTGTTCCAAGTACTTCTAACGAAGATCTGAGATCCACTCACAGATGCAGTTTTTTCTTTAATTGATGGTACCCTTGGAGCAATTTGTCAAATTCACTGAGGGATCACAACACCTTCTCTGTGCATTCAGAATCCTAATTGTGAACTTTAAGCAACAATGCCCTACACACCTACAAGTCACAGTTGAATATAAAAAATAAATCATGCATAACAAAACTCCCGAACCTAAACTTCCTGGGCTTATTTTCTTTCTGTCTTCGGTACTCTCTCTGAGGTATCCTATAGAAAGGTAGACAGTCAATAAACAGGCCTGAAGGTTCATTATTGCTGTGGTGTGCGAGGAGGAATGTGTGACAAAAAATGAAAGAAACAAAAAATATAAGTTATAAGCAGTTTTACTTGACAGAAAATAGCAGCACAACACGTAATCCAAACAGACAACAATAACCCGTAACCAGCCAAACAAACATGGATCCTAAATAGAGGAAATAATGACTGCAGACAGTAAGTACGCTGGCGAGGTGGAACGCCGGAGAGGAAGAGGGCATGCAGTGCCACGCGGAGCAGCTGTCACAGTACCCACCCCCAAGGCGCGGCTCCTGATGACGCCACCCGCTGACGACCCCACCCGCTGACGACCAGGGGGCCCCGAGGACAAGGAGCCGGCTGATCCAGGCGACGAGTGTGGAACTCAGAGTGTGGAACTCCAAGTGTGGAACTCCAAGTGTGGAACTCAGAGTGTGGAACTCAGAGTGTGGAACTCAGAGTGTGGAACTCTGAGTGTGGAACTCAGAGTGTGGAACTCTGCGTAAGGGAGGGATTGCAGATGTCCACCGCCCGGACCCAGCTTGCCTCCTCAAGACGGTAACCCTCCCAGTCCACCGGTACTGGATCCGCCCCCTCCATAGCCGAGAGTCCAAGATGGAGTCCATCCTATTTGCCGGACCCCCAGCTACCTCCACTATGGGTGGAGGCGCTACTGCAGGACGGAATAATGACAATACCCAGGACCGCATTGGCACCAAACCTGGTTCTCAGTTCCATCCATGTCAAGCATGATCTGATCGGTTTTCTCTTGCTCAACCACTGATACATCCAGATCAACAAGTTTAAGAGCAAGTGTGTTGTTAATATGGTCCACGGCTTGAGACATTGTCCCTCACCTCCAGTTTGCAAATGCAAATGCAAACTGATAATAATATATTTCTCTCTGAGGGCCCGATACGCCTCAGACATCCTCCACAACGCCCTCCATGGCTCCTCTTGTCATTGCTTCGCCCAGGAGAACATACACTTCCTGTTTTGGTGACATCCTGACAACTGATGGGGTACATGATCTCACACTGCCAGATAATCAATCACACCTCAACACTAAAAGGACCAACTTCATTGCTTGGAAGCTTATTAGGATTCCAATTAGTTGCTGCACGTCTTACATCAAACATGATGGAGTACGCAACACCTATAGACTTTCAATGGAAAACAAGTTGTAATATGACTAATCTACAAGATTCAAAAATAATTCTACAAGATTCCAAAAGAATTCTACAGAATTCCAAAAGAAATCCACAAGATCCCAAAAGAAATCTACGAGATTCCAAAAGAAATCTACGAGATTCCAAAAGAAATCTACGAGATTCCAAAATAAATCCAAGATTTCTACAAGATTCCATACAAACTCCAGACGATTCCAAGAGCAGGCCACACCCACACCAGAGAAGGGGGACATGGCAGCCACACCTAGTCTCCCTTGCACAGCAGGGGAAGGTATGACCAATACAGTCCAATACAGTGTGTGTACTAGATCAATGAACTAAATTATTGCATGCTGGTGAGTTGATTCTTCTTCTATGTACTACAGGAGATCTGACTCCAGTTTCCAACCATGTCATTCCCAAGACAACAGAAACCAGAGAAGGCCTGTGAGCATTACCGGGTCCTATTTTGGTTATGACTGAAGGTTATATTGGAGGTTAAGGGCTGCCTGCATTATCAAAAAGAACTTGGATAATGCAGGCACCTTTCTCCATCCAATTAGCCTTTTTTATAAAAGATTTGGTTTGATATTTCTGGAATGAGCAGATCCATTTCTCACCTGTATTGTAATTCTATTTTACTGTGTTTCCGTGCTATCTAAATCTGCTTTTAGTTTGTCTATTTCCCCTTTTAATTCATAATGCTAGTCTCTTTTGCCAAGTACTTTTTTAAGTCAATTACTTTAGACAATGTAAAAAAAACATATTATTTTACAGATTTTGTTTTGTGAAATAGCGTGGAATCATGGGAGTTGTTGTCTTTACCACCACTACGCTAGTGCTAGCAGGCCTGCAGGCTAAAACTATCTGGAGTGCCCGTGTCATCTTGTGGTAACAGAGGGAAGCTGCTCACGTACACGCCTCTCTAAAACAGCGGAACAGCCTACACAAGCCACTGTAATGTACTGCACATCATTCGAGTCGCAGTCTACTGTAATAAGCAGGCCTGCTAGCACCGTTAGCATAGTCTTGTCGATAAACCAGTTTCTACAAGGTCACTTTCAGTACATATGGAGATGAAGTTTACTATCAATTGTCATATAAGTTGACACTGAGGTGTGCTATGATTAACCAGCACAATAGTTAATTTTGGCCTCAGGCAAAAAGGCCATATGGGGTGAGCTTTTTTCAAAAGCTTTCAACGTGCAGATTCAAGCACGTTTGTTTGGAATCGGGTGGCTTGCTCTCTTCTACTTTATCATTATTATTGTTATCATTCCAAATTAAAATGTAGCTTATAAATGGTTTCACCATGCCCTGGTATGAAATAAATTCCTATGTGGTGCGTGGCTCCTTAACTGATTTCATTAACTCAATGCCGACAATATCACCAAGCCTGCATTACAAGTTTAAAAAAAATAAGACAGGACTTTTTATGACACATTTTAATCGTTATTGCAAAAACATTGGGCATTGGGCCACAGTATCAAGTGATCTGCTGACATTTTAAAAACAGATAATTTATTTGTTTACTGATTTTACATGTATTGTAGAATTCTATAACAAATGCAATTCTAACACAATATACAGTTCCTACTGGCTTTTCATGTGTCCGTGAGACATTAAAACCTTTTGATGCTTTTGGGGACAGGATGGCAGTTCCCTGGGGTTTGTTTCCGATTCGCCTTTTCCATTCCACTTCCTTATTCTGCATGGGGCATTTGTTAGCAGAGAAGGAGATAGGACTAAGGAGCCACGTGCCACGTGAGCAGCTCCTCCTTCTAGACCTCCTCCGCTGCATACATACTATGACCTCTCATTGGAATGGACAAATAGAGTTCATTCCCAGCGAGCAGGTTGTACATCCATACTCCCCACACTACCTTGCCTTCCAGCCTCAAGGGCCCTGTCTTTTTAACCACCAAGAGGTCCAGCCAACCCCCCGTCTCAGAACACAATCAAGGATGTCAAGACTGGAGCATCAGCCCTGTTTTTATATAGATTATACACTGCGTGAATGGGTTTTGTCTGCTTGTTCTCTGTGGGTAAAATGTAATGTCATCTTCATCAGAAAATATTCTCTTCAGCAGGTTTCCACCCCTGGATCCAATCCATCTGTGCAATCCATCGCATCTTGGTTAGACTGTTACATTACATTTTCTCACTAATCCTTGACTGTTTGGATTATATGGTATATTACGTTATCTCACTAATCCTTGACTGTTTTTTGATATGGTATGTCTTCTGCCTGACTGGGTGAAAGTGCCAATTGGCATTGTTTAGCTTATTTTGCTCTATAGCTGTGCTTTGATATAAAGTGAAGGTAAGTCTGTTCATGTCAATGCATAATTTCTTCATTCAACTTTTGCAAATTCTTCTGTGAAATCAAAGATTTTCAAGTATGTTCAAATCTTCTTGTGGTATGGTTTTTAAGAGACACATTTAATTTCAGCACCAAGTATCCACCATCACTAGGCATAGTAGAAGCAGAGATGAATCAGGTTTCTTGTTGGGCCTATAGGAAGGGAAAGCCCAGGGGCCAGGCAGTGCCAGTGTATGAGATAAAACAATAAAAAGACCCTACCTACCAGGAAATATGCAAAACATCTACAGTATAACTAAAGTAAGTATAAGTTGCATATTGTGCAATGTGCAAGACCGTTTGGGGAAGGAGGGGGCCTTGTTGATGAGGCCAGCTGTCTATGGCCAGGGAATGTGCAAAAACATTTATAGTATAAGCAGCGTACGTTGCAAATCGTGCAATGTGCAAGACAGTAGTCCGGAGAAGTGTTGATGTAATGTATTAAGTGGGGCGGGCTAAGATGTGAAGAAAAAAAATGGAACGCTACTTCTGGAAAACTGCATGATGTCATAAGCAGTAAATAAAGAGTAATGTGAGAACCATATCATTTAATGTCTTTAATATTGTAAATGCTTAAGATGGCCATCTGTTGCTACCTATAGCAGGGTAACGGGCCTCCGTAGTGGTGGTGACAGTGCCAGCATTAATTGAACAGCTGTGTTTATGAGGCACATGCCTTGAATAGTTAGGATAGGCCTATATATCGGTACACACGCCTACGCTGATTCATCGAAAACAACGTCATCGTTGCAATCGACCGAAAATCAAGAAGCAAAGTTTATGGAACAATGATTTAGGGTAAAATGGCACCTTTTATTAACTTGAGGCCTCTTTATACAGCCATTACAAACTTACAAGCAAGTAATACCTTTTGAATGGTGATTTGGATATTGGACAATTTGGTATTTATATTCCCTGATTAGTTCCACCAAGTTTGAACTAAAAGGCTAAACATTGTAATGGCTGTTTAAAAAAAGGAAAAATGGATTACAAATAATTGTTTGCTCTTTCAACACTCCATCATGTCATTTAACTTACTTTGTAAGAACACCCAGTATTCACAGGGTGGAAAGCTTTAATTTACATGAATACTTTACAGAAAGTGGTGTGATACATTTTTTATTATGTATTTGAACATGTTCTGTGCCATTGGAATAAGTATCACAGAAACCTACACCAGTCTACAGCTTCTAAGCGTCATGTAGATCAAAGGGTTTACTAGTCTATTCATGGCTCTCTCTACACTTTTATCCTTCACTTTTTATCCTTATTTCTCCAACATTTTCGCCACATTTTCATCCCTGTCAAACCTCGTGCCAATTTCTTTTCTGTAACATTTGCTTAAACTATTGAAGAATTTGCCAGGACTATACCTAAGGCATGATCTTTGCGTTTTCAATTTTTTTCTATGTTCTGAATAGAGAATTCAGGACATATGTAGTCTTTACAGTTTTTTTGTTCTGACCTTGAACATAAAGACAGTTAATTTAAAATTGCTAGCTGGTTCTTTCAGTTCTGTCTATCAAGACATAACTGAGGATTATTGTATGAGGCTCTGTGGTTGCATCTCCACATACAGACCGGTTGGTGTTGAATGAATGCATTTAATACACGTGTTACCGAGTTTCCCTTTATAGTACGGAGTTAACAGTATACCACCTTTCAGACTGAGCTCACAGGATACTGTGTCAAAGTAGGGCCCTCTTGTGGTGAAAACATCAAACTGCTGTTTGTCTGTCTAATAAATGCAAGGACGTAAAAACAAGCAGCTGCGTACACAAGAAATTCTTGTTACAGTATTGATGACAAAGAATACAGATGTTGTTGTAGCTGAATACTTGGTAAGTGGGATGTGGAGACACACTAGCCTCCCTGCCAAAATAATGCTAATTTTGTTACAATTTGTTACAATTGGATTGGGAAACACTTTACATCTGTTTCTTTCCATTGACAACTTATAAAAATGTTTTATTTTATTTATTTATTATTTTATTTTTATTGACAACTTATTAATCATCATACTTCAGCCCTGTACAAAAATAAAAAGCTTCACTATTGAGTGTTCATCATATTGAAGTAAATAAATAATCTCCTTAACCCAAACATTTGAAATGTTAAGACAATTTTAACATGAGCGGCCTATGACATCACTTTGAAGTAGCATACATTAATTATTATAAAACAATAGCCTGTCATTTGATTTAAAATACAACAAATACACACAATTTAGTTGCACAATAAGCATTCCACCTAAAGTCTTTAGTCTTTACAAGTATTTTACATGCAACTTTCGAGTACCTTTGAGACACAATACAAAAGTATTATTATCAAGGGTCTACCACAAATTACTTTGGCCACGTTTCTGACAAAATAAAAATAGTTTTCCATTAATGGATCAGCAGTAGAGAAAAGAGTTTGTCCTCACAATCTGAATGACCTTCCTTGCGCTGTAGCTGTATTCAAATTTTGTATATTCATGGAAGAAATGCAAATATCCTGCAAGGAGAAAAGGTGCATTCGTCATGAATAAAAAGTGATTGCCAAAGCAACAGAAACTACATACAAACAAAAATAAAAAAATATGTATTAGATTTCAAAATACCATATTGATAAACAGCAGCATCCACCTCCTCTGCCATTCCAGGAAAATCCATCTCAATAGATCTTGGGAAACCACTGTCCATTATGCTCGTCTTTTCGTCATAACTGTGAATAAGACAGAATTGAGGAAGGAGTATTGAGACAGGAATGATTGCCGGTTTGAATCTCCTTATGCCGGTTGTCACCCACTATGAACAGAAATGTAAGTGTATATACAATGTACCAAAGACAGTCAAACCTAAGTGTTTGACCGCCAAACCCCCTACTACCTCCAGTAATCCTCCTCGGTGAACAGCAAGGTCTTTCCCGTGTCAGGTATGTACACTGCAGCGTCCACCTTCCGCACGCTCTTGGGGAGGCCCAGTTTGTGGATGTATTTGGGGTAGCCCTCCACCAGGTTATAACCTTCCAGGGCCCACATTCTGATGCCTGGACCATATAAACATGTGGAAACACATCTTTCCATTCATTATGGCAACACCATCAGATGTCTATGGTGTACATGGAAAACAGCATTGCTATTCTGTAACTGTATACTTAGAAAACTGGAGGACCATTTGAGTGTTGCCGGCAACTCACCGCTGAAGATGAAGAACAAGTCTTTCTCAGGGTTCTCATAGGCAGCGTCAACTTTGTTGGGGAGAAAGGGCCAGGTGGATTTGATTAGGCTCTGTTCAGGCTCTGCAAACTGGGGATGAAGACGCCAGTAGAACCTGGCATCGAATACAATGAAGTATATTAAAACTAGACATACTGACTTTGTGCATTGTACACATAGCCTTTTTCTGAAATGTACACATTTCCTACCTGTCTTTGAATATCATTGTATCTCCTCTGAGCTCAGCAACAGCGTCCAAACTCAACATGGGGTCACATTTATCAGGAGCATCAGGCTTTGGCTTCACTTTCTTGTGGTCCAGGTTGGGGCCTAAAGGATTGAACCACAGAAGGAAAGCTTGACAACCTGACTGTTATTGTAACAATCTCTGCTTGGGTTCACGCAGAAACTACTGACCATAGAGAGATTGAATGCCAGCGATATCATCCTCAGACAGTGGATAACCCTCATCATATGAGTAGACGGGATACATCAGGGCACCAGGATCAGTTGAATGGGCCAAACCGAGGGCGTGGCCAAACTCATGAGTGGCCACCAGGAATAGATTGTATGCTGCAGGGGATCCAATGTTACAATATATAATCAGTGTATACGTCTCATGCATTCCTTCCCGAAGTTCAGCTGAGGATTTGAAACATTCTAATACCTTTAGGGTTAGTTCCCACTGTCATCTTTGAGAGCTTTTTTATCCATATCGGACTATTACAAAATGAAGTCTGTGTCACGTGACTGAACTGATATGTACAAAAATACCCTCAAAATAAAGGCGCCAGCCTTCCTAACCCGTAGTATTGTTATAATTCGAAAACCAAAATCCTGGAACCCAGAGATCAACCACGATGTGGCACCGACTTAATATTTGAAAAATATTTTATGTTTTTATACTTACCGTCTGAGTCTTTGGACCAATGTTCATCTTCATCAAAATGAGTGTCTCCTCCGATGTCTGGGCCAGGTGGATAGGCATGGGCTAGCAGACCATCAGGGCCATCAAACGGGTTGAAGTCTCCATGTTCTAAACATTCAGGAACAAAAAAGGGAAACTAGAGATGTCTCAGGATGCTTTCCGTAAGCTGACCTTTTGTCTCATGGGTCTTATACAAACCTAGGATCATGAGTATAAAACAAAAGAAGTTGTAAGTCGCTGTTGTATCGAATGAGTCAAGATATTTTTACACATGTTCTTTGTAGTCTTACTAACAAAACCTTATGTACGTATGTATGCCAGAGAAAAGACATAGAGAAACCTTTTCTCCCGAAGGCTATCATGATGTCAGCAACTCCCTCACGCAACTTCTTAAAGGTCAAAGGCGTGACACCAGCCCAGATGTTCAGCGCATTCCGTATTGCTTGGTCTACATCAGGCTTCTTCAAATCAGGAGTATAATTCACTATTCTGAAAAGACAATTCAAGGGAGAGAAAACATCTATTCAAGAGAGGGTTTTACTTTAAAGCATATGGACGAAATGTACATTGTTAAACTGATCCCATGAACATTCAACGAAATACAGGATGTAGCCCGCTGTACCCCGGTGGTTTAAAAAATAAGTCTCACCGGTATGTCACATTGTTCTTTAACCATTTGAGGTTCCGGGGGAAGAGGTTGTACTCCCCCACATCAGGGACACCACACCGGGCCGTGCTCATCACCTCCAGGGTTTCAGCATCCAGACGTCCCGTCACCTGGAGCTTGAAGAACGACTGCATCTCTCTGATCTTAGTCTGCATGGCGCCTGGGGACCTCGGGTTCGGTTTTCCCTGAAGTCCAGCATCAAGGTGGTAGAACCTGCGGAGATATTTCTGAAAAGAAGATCAATAATAACAAATGTGTCTTTTCTTTCATATCTTTCAGTGGCAGGTTTGCAATATTGACTTTTTCTATCTATGCCAAGGTGAGTGAACAGCAGCCTATGGGGTTACTGCAATTCGTCGCAAAGTAAGTTGACCGTATTCAAAACCTCAACATTCAGGATAGATTATGATGTCAGACACTCACTGAACTGTTTTGTTTAGCCAACAAAACTGCTGCGAAACGTCCACAACATGGTCACTGAAACAGTGCATTCATAAGCACATGACCTAATATTATACAGTAGCTTTTCACAACATGCCTCTTCCTCCCGGAAGCATTTAAATACCATCACCACCCTTTATTTCTGTGTATCCACTTCACCTGTTTCCCTCTATTTCCTACTGTCAATAAAAGATGACAAACGAAAATGAAATACAACCTATGCTTCAAATTGAGGGGTAATGGTATTTTCTTCTTTCTTTCTTTAGCTATTTTGTATACAATTCATGAATTATTTTGATAATTTCGCTGATTCAGATCTATAAATTACATAATGTATCCAATAAGAAGTACACGTTACGCATTACAATGAATGTAATACAAAGATCAATATTCACTGACGCAAACAGACATTAAAAAACAAAAGGACATCTTTCAGAAATGTGACTTACCTCAGCTAATAGCCACTTATCTGTCTCCTGTGGCGATAACAAAGGCATAGCAAATGAGTGAGCAACCATCACTAGCAACAGCAAACCTGTGACTTCCATGTCTTGCGTCTTGTCTTGGTGGCGTCCTGTGCAGTGTCTGACTGGGGTCCACTGTATTTATAGTGTTTCTCTCGTATGTCTGTGATTCATGTAAAAGCCACATCCTTTTCACAGACTGCAACTTCTGTTTATTTTACTCATTGGCATATGGCATGGAACTAGATGTTGCACTGCTTACAGAAAATCCCACGATTAAATAATGATTCGGTTTACTTACCCAAGACATTTTGCCATAACTTCAATTGTTAGTCAAATTTCTTTGAAAAAAAGTATTATCTTGAACAGAGCATTTGAAAAGGTGGACATGTGAGCAGTATAAACTGGCAATCAAAATCAGAATCAGAATCAGCTTTATTGCCAAGTATATTTACAGAAAAAGGAATTTTCTTCGGTGGTGTGGTGCATGACAGACAAAACACAGTAAGTAGTATGAGGTAAAACAATAGAGTTGACAGTAAATATAAAATGTGCAAACATGTACTTAATAAGTGGAAAAGTGCAATGTTCAGGAAGGAAGTCCAGAGAAGTGCATTCATGTAATGTAATGCTTTATGGGCATACGGGCATACTAGAGGATATTATTATGACAGGAATGCTCCAAATCTATTCTGCTCTTGAAGTTCTTTCACACCATTCCTACATGAAAAGAAGCTGCTTTGAAACATTTTAAATATTAAAATGTTTGCCAGGAACAATGATTCATATTGGAAAAATAAAAAGGTAATATTTATTTGAGAAATTAGATGCAGTTAGTTAGATAGATCCAGTTAGTGCAGATAGAAATCTACGTACATTTTTGTGAGACTAGTCCATTTTATTTCTAAAAGCTTGAGATGACACAATGACCATGATGTGTGTCTGTGTTATTCTGAGCAAGACACAGGGTGACTGCGTGTCCATATGAAGTACTTCTGTCAGCTAGACATCTGTCAGAATCAGTTGTACTTGTGTCAGACTCAGCTGGACTGGTGTTAGTCAGCTGGACATCTGTCAGAGTCAACCAGACTTATGTCAGAGTCAGCTGGACTTCTATTAAAGTAAGCTGGACTTTAGTCAACCTCAGCTGGACTTTAGTCAACCTCAGCTGGACTTGTGCCAGAGTCAATGCGTGAACGTGAATGCTGGAAATCCACAGTCGAAAAGGCTATGTGAAAAGGATTTCATCAGCTTGATAATACATTTAAAATATGAGATCTAAATATTGACTGAACATTGTGCAATTTGTTGAGAACAAAATGACGAGACAACTGTCATTGTCAACCAAAATCACCAACCGATGGACAGCTGGATTCTAACTCACACCTGAAAATGAAAAGAAACAATTGACACAGGCTGTTCCAATTTGGGTGATTTTCATCAAGGCAACTCATAATGTGACTCAGTAGTGTGTACAGCCTTTACGTGTCTTTATACACTCCTGACAATGTCTGGGCATAATCCTGATGAGACGGCGGATGGTGTCCTGGGGGAACTCTTCCCAGACCTGGATCAGGGCATCAGTGAGCTCCTGGACAGTCTGTGGCACTGTAGCATTTCTACCCGAGGGACCATATCTTGAGGTTCTCAAAAGGGTTCAGGAGATCTGTGTAGCCCTCCAAGGATATGCTTCCCCAGACCATCACTGACCATCACCGACCCACCAGTAAACCAAGTCATTCACCAAAACAGGTGACATTGATTTCCATTCGCGTATGCTTCCTAACTGGACGGATGTATTTCCCAGAAGTGGAATTGACATGATGTAATACTGGGATGATTAAGCGTTCCCAGTAATCTCTTCATGGTGTATTTCACTGCCAGAGCAAGACAATATAATAACTAGATACAGCATGATGCTCAATATTTCATAGCAGTTCCCCCAGACTATAATGACTAAGTGATGGACCCCGGAAAGGTGTTAAACCTGCAAAATTAGATATAACATGAAAAGCTATATATGAATGCAGCTAATTAGCTATAAACCACAGTGAGATGGATTGACAGATGTGATCGTAATATAATATCAAATGTTTATAATATGTGCTGTACCTCAGGTACTGTCAGAAGTTGTCACGTCTCCCCCGGCCTTTTAGGCACCACCGTCCATGTTTGTCTTGTTCCCCATGTCCTGTGAACGCATCCCTCCCTGATTCCGTACAGCTGTAACTCATTAACTGAGTATATAGTCCCTCATGTGTCTTGTCTCTGCGTTCGTTACTGTCTCAACTGTTGTGTGTTTGCACTGAGGTGCGTTACCAGCGACTCTGATCGCTGCTTTCTTTATTACCTTCATTATCGAAAGAGTTGAATACACTTACGAGTATTACGATTGGTCCTCAATAAATCCTATCGGTATCGCCTATCTGCGTGTTGGTCCAATCCTTCTAATAACCGCTACAAAAGTGGTGTTGCATTATTCAAACAAAACTCCAAACTCCTGACAATGTATGGAGGATTTAAAAGTATGTTTCACACACAGGTAAACCTGAGATACTGAGAATGTCTAGTGTTGGCATTTGTGAAATCTGCTGAAAAGGTCCTAAATGATTGCCTTATACTGTAACAGAAGAGATATATACAGTACTACGACTATACTGACTAAGACTTGTGTTTATACAGGGGGCAAAAGAGCAGCTGAGCTGAATCATTTTAAGGGGAAGTTGACTGGGGGATTTTTATTACTTTTCCAATGCTCCCACATATTTACACAAACACACAAAAAAACACAATACACACAGTACATTTACACAAATGTACTCTGTAACGGTCGTGTGAATCAGACAAATCAGTCATTCATTCAGGGCTTCTGTGGGCCATAGGCTAGGTTTGGTTGGGTCACTCACCTAGGATTTGTGTGTCTGACCTGTTGAATGCAAGAATAACAAACCTGCATCCATTTCAGACAACTCTCAAACTCAACTCTGAAACAGGAATCCACACGTTTTTTTCATTGCAAGCCACAAATCAGGAACATATTTAAACCCGGAACACCAGGTGGGTGCAATAAATGATGAGGTAGGACAGAAAACCAGCAGCCTTCAGACCTGGTATACAGACCTGGTATACAGAACCTCGTAAACGGACCTCGTAGGGTAAAGTTGAATACCCCTGCCGTACCATATACATTGTTGAGAATTATCTTATGATCCTCTGCTCTATTGAGCCTCATTTGGCCTTTTCATCTGCACCTTCTAATTCTGAAAGTCAAAACTTGACTTTCCTCCAAAATGTGATATCAATCTGTGCTTTATAGCTGCAATCTGTTTAAAAGCCACAGTTCATCAACACCGCCTGAAAAAAGTAACAGTCTTAAATTTTTGCGAGACACTTTAACAGCAGCCAAAGCAGTGTTCTTTTGGATTTATCTCTCTCATTTGACATTTCTCTGACAGGGTGGAGACAGCACAAACGTAGGAGGACAGCTGAGCAGTAGAGCTCTGTCCCAAGAACTTATGTTTAGAGATCTTAGTAACATAGTAGAGAGCATAGTAATGTATATTATCTTCAGATACCACCTTCCCCTAATCAACCTACCCTGGACTGTTCCTGTCCTGCCAATCTGATCATGCCTGTCAACCTAGATCAGGCATTTTGGACTCTGGACATAGCTCATGTGAACTTATTAATTATTAGCAGTATTCTTAAACATCACCCTGCACAGCCACAAGAGGTATGGCCACCCCTTTGAGCCTGGTGCCTCTCTAGGTTTCTTCCTAC
>JACXGK010008728.1:0-21622 GCA_016801125.1 Novumbra hubbsi | reverse complement strand
CAGTCACCAAACACCTGGCCACCTGCGCACACCTGTCCCTCATCACACTGATCACTGGCCTTACTTAGTTCCCCGTTTCCCTTGGCTCAGTGTCAGTTCAAACGAAGTACCACGCTGGTCATTCACTGCTAGGTATTAGTTATTTTGACTCCTGCGTTTCCACGCAGCACTCGGCTTTCAAGCCTTCGCTATATATAACAACGTCACTATTCCCAGCACAGTACCACTCCGGTATTGTGCACATTCCCCTCCGTCCACCGAACAAACATTCGTTAGAGCTTGTGCCCTACGTGCTGCTCTACACGGACACTCAACCTTGTTCGTTGCTACAGTCGTGCAATTGGATTCAACCATCATACTCAAGCGCAATCCTTACATGTTCCTCACTCAAAACCTTTTCATGTTTCTGGGAAAGAAAAGAATAAGGTGTAGTCGCCTCTAATTGTTTCCCAGAGCGGTATAAACCATTCCTGGGCCATTTTGCAGTCATAAAATTACAGTTTGCGTGATACCAGGCTGGTTAAAGATTGCAATACTCGCACTGGTTGTTGAAGTGGTGCAGTTGAAATTGAGAACAGACAGGTGAAGTGAATAACACTGATAATATACACTGATCAACCATAACATTATGACCACTGACAGGTGAGGTGAACACTGATAATCTCGTAATTATGGCACCTGTCAGTAGGTGGGATATAATAGGCAGCAAGTGAAGCAGGAAATATGGGCAAGTGTAAAGATCTGAGCGACTTTGACGATGGCCCGGCATATGGGTCAGAGAATCTCCAAAACCACAGCTTTTGTGATGGATTCTCGGTCTGCAGTGGTCAGTACATATCAAAAGTGGTGAACCGGCAACCGGGTCATGGACGTCCAAGGCTCAACGAAGCACGTGGGAGCGGAGGCTGACCGGTGTGGTCCGATCCAACAGACGATCTACTGTAGCTACTGGTTCTGATAGAAAGTGTGTCAGAACCCAACCGTGCATTGCAGTTGCGCATGAGGCTGCGTATACTGCCAAAAGAATCTACACTGGACCCACAAGCTTCAGGAATGGGTTGAGGAACACAACGACAAGTTCAAGGTGTTGACTCGGCTTCCAAATTCCCCACATTTTCAATTGCGCAATTAGGCTCACACATTTTCTTTCAGGTTTTTTGTAGTGGCTTTTTGTTATCCATTGTGGTGATGTCACACCCTGATACGGTACACCTGTCTTACCTCATGTCGTCTCCGCCCCCACCAGGTGTCTCCCATGTTCTCATCAGTCCTTGTGTATATATTCCTGGTGTTTCCTTGTTCCTGTTGCCAGTTCGTCTTGTGTGTTTCGTCAAGTCGATCCGCTCCCTTGAATTCCCGGTTCTGTTCTTGCCTGTTCCTAGTTCGATTGTCCGTGTACCGAACCTCTGCCTGCCATCTTGACCATTGCTCCCGTCAACCGTCCGTCTGTACTACAACCGAGTCTGCCCGTGTACCGGATCTCTGACTGCCTGCCCGACCACCGTTCCGTCCATCGTCCGCCTGCAACCAAAACCTAGCCAGCCCGTGTACCGAACCCCAGCCTGTCTGACAACAATTACCCCAGCCTGCTGTTCAGCCTTCGGAACCCCTGTCATATCCACCCGTCCCCGTATGCACTTGGGTCCACTCCCTGAGTTGTGATAGGTGATCCCGTGGATCTTGAATGTATTTAGTTCACACTGAGATTTAGGTAAAGCGTTCTGGTTAGAAAATGTGTGTGTATTCGAGAATATGTGTATTTTCAAATGAATGATCCTGTTAGGTGCAGTTGTGTTTTTCTATAGATGATTTTCTGATGGTCTCTGATATCTCTGATATGTAATTCTACTGATTTGCATCCTATTCTATTGAGATAATAAATTCACAACACAATCTAATCTGTTACAAAGACATTGGGTTACACTAATCTTCCAAAGTGTCCTTAAGGCGTTGGAAGGGAAATGTCGTCCATATCAGATGAAAATGGCCAATTGGGCATTCGTGCCGGAGTTGAGAAATGTTTTCTTGGAGGTAAACATGTCCTTCATGTCCTGAAGTAAAAAATATTTATTTTGGTATAGAAATTCAAAACTGTCAAAGTCCAACTAGTACCGTTTTCGTGGAAGGACCCAACCATGATCTACAACAAGAAATCACTTGAGCGCAACGAGACATGTCGGTCTTGTCTGACATCCCACCCATTCTTCCCTGACAATGCTGATTCTGTCCCTCTCCCAAAACAGCTAGTTTGTCATAGCTTCTTTCTGTGTCTGCCAGGATTGCTTTTTTAAAATTCCTTTCCATAACAAACATAGTTTCAACATTTACATGATTTAGCAGACATTCATTTCCAGAGCAACTCCCTATAGGGTGCACATATATTTGAATTATTCTTCCGTTTGTGTGTGTGAGTGAGTGTTGTGTGTGTTATGTATGTTGGCGGTATGTGGGATGGAGTTCCAGAGTCTAGTTGCTCACCTTGAGAAGATCCTGGCCAGGGCTCTGGAGCTTGGACCAGGGGATGAGACTAAGAGTGTGGCTAAGAGGAAGTGTGGTGGTGTGGCTCAGAGGGGCAGAGTGATCATGTAGGTTGGTCTGGGATGAGAAATGTCTTGTGTGCGGGGTATGGTGGTGGAGAGTTGTGTATGTCAGAAGCAGGATCTTATCATCAATGCATTGGGAAAACTGGAGCAGGTGAATATGCTAGGAAATGGGTCATTTTCTGCCATGCTTGGTTTTGGGGACGAATTTGGCCAGCAAAAATGTTTACCATTTTTATTCTTTGAAAGGGAGATTGAGTTGTTAATCAGCGATGTATGATCATACGGATTACATGAACATTTTGTAGCCCTGATGACGTTCAATGCACATTCAATGCACAAGTTCATATGTGAAAGTAGCTTTCATAACCACTATTACACTTATATTGATAATACATTCATATTGTCATTACCCTTTTCTACAATCTTTGGAATTGCAGCATTCATTTTGTACATTTTTATGAATACTAATTTTTTTTCTTCTTCTATGAACACAATTGCTTTATATTTTTACTTAACACTGCTGCGCAGATGACTTGTGCCATGTCATAAGAATCTCAATGCTCTGAATGACACTGTTATTTTGTTTTAATGACAATAAAGAATTTTACTATGACCCGACTTGATAGCGGAAAGTTGTGAATGGCATTAGGCTGGAGGAGATAAATGAGTCTTCATTAAAATCAGTCCTTTAAATCAGTTCATTGTAAATCTGAGTTTTGGAGGTTATTTTAACAGTAAGATGAGGCCCTGAGACTGGTTATATTGCCTTGTAAATCATAAGAAAATTATTGCTACAACAGGAGTTTATGAAAAAGGGCTTTGTAAACAAAGCCAGCAATAAAATTTAATTTACTATATTAAATTGTGGCCAATTCTACAGTGACAGCTGCAGTCGTAGATCATATCGCCGTAGTCTAATACACGGATTGTATGTACAAGTTATTTGTTTATTTCTAATTAACGTAAGGCATCTTTAAAATATAGATTTTTTTATTATTATTCATAGAAATATATCATTGTGCAATTATGGTTGTAAATAGCTACTGTGTGTGTTGATGCTAAAAAATACCTGTGTTGTTTTTTACAAGGACGGTTATAATTAGGAATAATGGGGAACTTAGGAATACGATTCTGATGGACAAGCGAGAAAGGCACAGACAGGAGCCGATCTCCTCGGGAGTCCCGATGCTGTGCCAAACCGCCTGGAACTCCGCCAGAAACTCCACATAATTCTACAGTTTCCACGCCTCAGTCCTCGTGAGCTGGACGGCCCAGCTCCACACAACACCAAACGGGCCGACATGTCATGGCACGTCAGCTGCAGCGACTCCGGATGGCCGAAGTGTTGGTCACACTGCCACATGACGGTTAGCCAATTTGCAGGGTCTCCTTCTACGCGATCGGAGCAGGGCGGTCCGGGCCTACCACCCTGTCCTCTTGTAGGGTAAAGGAGTGTTGGGATGACAGCCTGTCTTCGGGCCAAAAAGGCATCTCCTCTTCATCTGTCCAGCCCTCCAAAGGGGTAACAATAGGGTGTCTTTTCTTCTCTCTCATAGACTGCCAGAGGTTAAAAGTAGGGAGACTCCTCATCCGACCAGCAGAGGAGCTCCTGCGCTGTGTACAGTGTCCTTAGATGTTCAGTCATTCAGTCACATTTCAAGTAAGTTCACTTCCCTATCACAGAGTATTAGTAATTCAGACTTTTAATTCAAAGACTTACATAATCACAATAAGGCTTAACAGGAGTTGAAACATGAGTACAGGAAACTTAGACATGGCAAGGAACAAAGGGATGATAACTGAAAATAGAAAAAGAATGAATATAATCTAAAGATACTGAACATATACTATTAAAAACAACATATAATCACAATATCACAGTAGTTTCATGCCCGGCTGTTATAGCGATTATGGATAAAAGAAAAAATAAAGGATCATGTTGCATTTAAGCAGTTTAGGCCACTGTCATTTCTCATAAATGTGTGCCTTCTCACACGATGAGGTATCTAATTATTACTTGGTACTGCTCAGGTATGTTTTGTTGCTAGGAATAGAATGTAACCAACCGCGAAACAAATTGAGTAAATGCACGCAGCATTCATAGTTTAAACGATTTTGGTCAATTACATTTTGTATTGTCATTAAAAGCTAAATATTTTGTAAAGATGACAGTAATTATCTTGCATTGCCTTTCACTGACTGTGGTAACTTTATCTAGTTAATGTGTGGGTTGCAATTACGAACACTGAGTGCGGATGCTTCATCGTACGTTTGAACAATACATTGCTGTTATCACTGGCTGACTAGGTGAGGTCTTCCACGTACGTTTCTCATATCAGGAGAGTTGCAGGAAGGTGAAACTGTAGGGACATGCAAGAGAGTGAGAGAGCCTCAGAGAGTGTGCGATAAAGAGGTGGAGTTGAAGATGATAAGGAATCCTAGATAACGCCTTAGAGGGGAACTGATGTTCCACATAAAAGTGACCAATCAAGATATGGTAAAAAAAGAGAGAAAACTGGGATAAGAGCAATGGCCACCTGCAAAATACTCAGTCAGCCCTGGCCGGGGCATCGGGGCCTGACCTCCTCTCATCGCAGTTCACTAGCCAACACGAAGAGTGTTGTTCCAAGGCTTGTTCCGAATCCAGGTTATTAATACACACTTAGAAAAGATGTGTTAAAGGTGACACAACATGTGTCGTTCCTAACAAGACACACTGGGTTAAGGGAGAGATGTAATGAATGGCTTCCGGTGTATTGATGCTTCAGAGCTCTCGAGTGTCCCCATTGTACACAAAGCTCAGTTGAAGAGCAATCTTAGCTACATTACCTGCGTCGTGAACACCCATAAGCAGTGGAGGCAGCAGCATAATATGTTTTGGAATTGTTGACAGTTGCACATATTGACAGTGATTAGAATCGGTGAGCAGAGGGCTCGGTGGAAATGAATATTCAGAAGCAGCTGTCTGTGGAGGAAATCTTTTAATTCAACAATGCCAGGTCAGAACATTCAATATAAGCTACTCACTGAGAAGCCCGTGTTCTATTGTTAGGGGAAATACATTAGGGCATTTAAAATACATTACGTCAAAATAAATGTACAGCGTGTTGAGTATTCTCTCCGTGTACATCTATATTGAAGCTGTTCAAGACAGTTGATGAGATTCTGTAATGTAGTTGGAAGTAAATGCAATCTGAAACATCTATTGCAAGTCACTTGTTACACTCTCATCAATGTTTTTTCGTTAATGGGGAAAGCCCACTTCAAAAGATTCGATTAAAAAAAAAAATTACGTTTTGGCATAAAACATTTTACCCTAAAAGAACCAAAGCAGAAATGTTATTAAAATGAACATAGAAGAAACAAAGACATACAGCCAAAACTGTTTGATCCTTAAAACATACCTGTAAACTGTGATGGGTTACATTAATAGAAGCTAATACCTTTAAGAGACTGTAATAATCCAACTTCTATTTAAAACTGTGCTGTGCCTTAAGTGATGCCAATGATATAGATAGGAACATACCCTATCATTCTGTATCTATGGAAACAGCAAGGTCATTGTAGTAATGTGATATGTTTCCTTCTCCCAGATCGTTACTGACATCATTCTGGCTCAACCAGCTGAAGTTTGCAAAGTTCACAAGTCATGCTCACAAGTCATGCTCTAAGGAAGCCCATTAAGCATCACACAGAAACTCATCCATTAGCTAATGCTAATGACATGTAATGCTGCTTATTGTGCCTACTATTGATTTCAGAGACTTTCCAAATGGGTTTAATTAGCTCCACAGCTGCTAGGGTGCTATTACGTAAAGTGTAAGGCAGGGGATGGAAGTTTGTATGTGTTATCGTTAATAATGACACCAGTCATTATCTACCATTTAGAAATTACTGAAAGATAAACAAAGAAATGTCAGTTTACCCCTCCACAAATAAACAGTTTAAGGCATGGATGAATGTAATACTCACATAACTCGGTTTCCCTATAAGATGTGACGCTGTGTAAAATGCAAATATAATCAGAATGCAATGCTGAGCAAATTATTGAATCCCTATATTTAACTGAAGATAATAAATAATAAATAAGTGTTGAACCAGAGAAATGTTATTGTTTTTGGAAAAATATATGCCCATGTTTAATTGAATGCCAGCCTTTCTCTGGTTCAACATTTGACATGTTGTTTTTGTACTATTTTCAATTACATATAGGGATGGATTATTTGCAAATCTTTGCATTCCGTTTTTATTTCCATATTACACAGCGGCTGAACATTTTTGGAAGGGTGGTAGTAATTAAAGAAGTACATTTTATTCATTCCTTATTTCTATGACAACCATGTCCTTGCCCCAATGACTGGTTGTCTGCCTACTATCTCCTGGAGGATATTCATTAAATATTGGATCTCAGAATCTCAACACTTCCTTGGGGACGATCATTCTGGAATTTGACCCCAGGTCTGCTCCTCATCTAGGAATTGAGCACCTCCACACCATGATGAATGTTAAAACACAAAAACACACTCGGGGAATTGACTGAAAATCCCCAATCTTTCCCATTTCACTCACCCCTTCCTGATTTCATAGATTCTGTGCACACACCTGCTCACTTCCCACGGATACAGCCCAGCGGAAGCTTAAACAGTTACAACCAAGATCAGGTTTTCGTAACAATTCCAAACTAATTGGTACGTGTTTATTTTTTCTGCAGTGGATTATGCTATATCGGGGAGTAAATATGCCAGCATAAGTGACGGAAGCCGCCAAGGTTTGAATTCAGTACCACAAGAATTAAATCTCTCAAAAGTCCCTCCTCACTCACGACTCCACCACAACACTCGACATGGTTGATCCTGCCCACTTTCTCCTTACCATCTCCATGAACGCTCCCAGCATTCCCGGAGCTGAGTCCTTAACAGTGCCTACCATGGTAATGACTCCAACACGCAGTGCACGGAGCAGGAGACAATGTTGTAGAGAAAGCTTATTGCACGGTTAAGCCGCTGCTGCGGTTTCCATAACAACCACCTGCGGAAATCTGCTCCCTCAACCGTCATTAGAATAACATTTTTACTTGTCAAGCGAGCTTTAGCGGAATCTACATGAGCAATGAGGACGGAATAACAAAAAGTCTCAGTGTCCCCCGGAGGTATCATTTAACAGCCGCGGTGGGTGGAGGGCCCCCTCCCCCCCACGCTAGACATTTTAGAGCATATGCAAAGTGCGCCGCCCTGAAATTGGCTGACGTGAGACAGTCTCCTAAGAAACTGTTAACAACCGCGTGCAAGACAGCAAATTAGAGGCCTGCTGAACTGCCATTTTAGAACTTACACAGTGAGTCGCTCAAGCTCCACGTCACTTTCCCTCAGAGCCCCACTGAAACATACTAAATTCGACCCGCAGTTCGCTCCTTCAGAGAGGCCCATTGATAATAACCTTTCTCCTCTCCATCCTCACAGCGGGATCCGCGTTGGCCAGCTCAAGGAGAAATGTGTCCTCCCCTCTGATCACGCTTTACGATCTGAACATGGAAAGGGGATAATCAAGAGTTTAAAGAAAAGGGTGGAAGAGAAAGGGAACACGTCGGGCGCCGGCCAGTCCAGGATATCATTTAAAATCAGTGCTGATGGCTTCATTGCTGCCAGGATGTATGGGCTGTAACCTTGAACGAGGGCTGGTGGGCCCTGGTGACAAGCGAGGGGATGGGGAGAGGAATCGGCTCTTTTTGCTTTCGCATTCTGCTCAGCAGGCACCCGGGGGCTATAACCCTGAGAATCCGTATTAGGTGAGCCAAAGTCACCATTAATATAGAGCACTGGGCCATACTATAACCTTACACTTCACATCTCTGGGGTGTCCTGAAGGGGGAAAAAATGGTGCTTTGGAACAATCACTCGGGAGGACTTTCAAAAGTGACCTCTTACCAAAGTCAATCCGTTTGCTTTTCTCTTCTTTTTTTATCAGTTTTTATCTGTTTGCTCTCACTGCTCAATCTCTCCATCTCCGCGGCTTGGCACGGCTGGTCTGGCCTTGTGCTCCATGGTCAACCATGTCGGTGGAGAGGCAGAGAAACTGGACTCCTACCCTGGATTCAATCAGAGATTAGAGGCACAACAGAGGTTTAGCACTTCCTACCTCAACATCTAATCCCGCTCTAGGCCTCTAGTTTACTGAAAACAGTAACACCGGAGACAACGCAAAACAGTGTAATACATGCATTCGTTTTCTGACATTTTACTACTTGTATTTATATTTTTGGGCTGTACAACGAAACGACTTAGATAAACTGGTGGAAACAAAGAGATATCATTAAACCATCCAAAGCCATTGCAGCATGCAAAGCATGTTCAATAACACAAAACTTTATAAAAATGGATCAGATAAACATTATGTTGAAAAAGGCATGGCATCTTCTAATTAAATCAATGTGATTTCATTTCCATAGTTCTTTCCCCACATAATGGCTCTAATGAAAGCAAAGTCAAATGCTCTCTAAAATATTTTGGGTAATTATCAGTTCTATTAATTGCTTGTAATTTACATAGGACTTTAATTATTAGGAGAAATTGTTTGGCATTCCAAAATATATGTGTAATTTAAACAATTATGGGTAACTATATTACATTGTTCTACTTAACACAGTAATAACTGGAGTAACGATACTAGTTATATGCTGTAGGTACTGTTGAATAAATGAAAGGTAAAATGACTGTTGCTGCGGTTTCACAGTATAACTAATATTTTGTCATTAAAGGTTTGATTGTCACCATGGTAATGAGTCAAACCATTGTAAATGTAATGATTGAAATAGACTACTTATAAAAAGGCAAATCCTGGCTATTTGCTGGGTATTTCTGTGTTAGAACCTGGCTTAACATGTACACCAAATAAAATGACGGTCTACTTTGTTAGAACACCTATTTAAATGATTAGAGGAAGATGTTTTTTACACTGTTATGTTATGTGCAGTTGATCGTAGCGGCCTGAATAGAAGCCTGTAACAAGGTCACAATTTGGTATTAGTTAATATCGTGATTGTTCAGAAGTGACATTCTAACAGGCAACCACAAAACATTTGCTAACTTATTAAACAAAGCCATATTACTATTGTGTTAAGTTACTAAGTAACACCTATGATTGTGTTACTACCTTAGTTTGTAATTAGGGCGACATAAAATGTTAGGTAATTCTCAAATGGTGTCTAGTGATTTTCACACAAATGCTAGGATCAGTTCAGTAGGCATTGTTTCATTGTCTTGGTTCAGCCTGTACACAAGATTCACGTCTGACAGCCAGAGCACTTTGAGGTGAACGTTTTGGAAATGATGCACCGAGAGGAGATATGATTGCCCCTGGTATGAACACAGGGTCAGAAAACAACTCATTCCCCTGAATGAGGGCAGATGTTACACTCTTCTCCTGCAACATGACTCTGCTCTGGAGGCAGAGTGATATTTCGGGTAAAGGCCCAAGGTAGCTTGATTATAATGGTTGGCACCTGTAAAAGAGGGCTTCCTCAAGTGCAAGGACCCTATCAATGAGGATCAGATGGGGCACACTGTGACCTGACTGTTATTAGGTGCCAAAATAAAATGACTGGTCTACAACCTCTTCAAGAAATAATTTAGCCTGTCATAACTGACAGACAAAAAGTATTCAATAACCTCTGAAATGACTTGCACCTTTGATAAAGATGAGGAATAAAAGGACAGTAAAAAATTAAAAATAATAATAATGCGTTAGGTAGTATACGTTTAATGCTCAGGAAAATAGCTACATTTGTAAGTAATTATACAGTGGAGAAAAACAACATTTTATACCCTGCTAATTTTGTGCATTTGCCGACTGCCAAATAAATTATAATTTCTTCTTTAATTTCAATGGTAGGTTTATTTGAACAGTGAGAGACAGAATAAAAACAAATAAATTCAGAAAAACGTATTTCAAATTCGAGTTATACATTGATTTGCATTTTACTCAGTGAAATAAGTATGTAATCCCCTATCGATCAGTAAGATTTCTGGCTCCCAGGTGCCTTTTATACAGGTAGCGAACTGAGATTAGGAGCACTCTCTTAAAGGGAATGCTTCTAATCTGAGTTTGTTACCTGTATAAAAGACACCTGTCCACAGAAGCAATCAATCAAGCAGATTCTAAACTCCCCACCATGGCCAAGACGAAAGAGCTGTCCAATGATGTCATGGACAATATCGTAGACCTACACAAGGCTGGGATGGGCTATAAGACCATCGCCAAGCAACGTCAATCTCCTTCACTCTGGGGCTCCATGCAAGATCTCACCACGTGGAGTTTCAATGATCCTGAGAACAGTGAGGAATCAGCCCATAACTACACGGGAGGATCTTGTCAATGATCTCAAGTCAGCTGGGACCATAGTCACCAAGAAAACAATTGGTAAACATTTTAACATTTAACATTTTCACCAAGAAAACAATTGGTAATACATTATGCCGTGAATGACTGAAATCCAGCAGCGCCCACGTGGTCCCCCTGCTCAAGAAAGCACATGTACAGGCCTGTCTGAAGTTTGCCAATGAATATTGGATGAGACCAAAATCAAGCTCTTTGGCATCAACTCAACTTGCCGTGTTTGGAAGAGGAGGAATGCTGCCTTTGACCTCAAGAACACCATCCCCACCGTCAAACATGGAGATGGAAACATCTTGCTTTTGGGGTGTTTTTTTGCTAAGGGGCAATGTACTGTAAAATCTTGTGTGAGAACCTCCTTCCCTCAGCCAGGACATTGAAAATGGGTCTTGGATGGATATTTCAGCATGACAATGACCCAAAACACACGGCCAAGGCAACAAAGTAGTGGCTCAAGAATAAGCACATTAGGGCCTAGCCAGTCTCCAGACCTTAATCTCACATAAAATCTGTGAAGGGATCTGCAGGTTCGAGTTGCCAAATGTCAGCCTCGAAACCTTAATAACTTGGAGAGGACCTGCAAAGAGGAGTATGACAAGATCCCTCCTTAGATGTGTGCAACCTGGTGGCCAACTACAAGAAATGTCTGACCTCTGTCATTGCCAACAAGGGTTTTGCCACCAAGTACTAAGTCATGTTTTGCAAAGGGGTCAAATACTTATTTCACTGAGTAAAATGAAAATCAATTTATAACTTATTATTGTTGTTATTCGGTCTGTCATTGTTCAAATAGACCTACCGTTAAAATTATAGACTGATCATTTCATTGTCAGTGGGCACACGTACAAAATCAGCAGGGGATCAAATGTTTTTTTCCTCCACTGTACCTCCTCCAATTAAATAATGTCAGCAATTGTAACCTTTGATGGCGTCTTGGTTTACTTGAATATAAACATGGCGTAATGCCATTGAATAATACATTTTCGTAATGTCTCCAGCTCAAGCCCTCACCCATGCCACCGCTGTCCTGAATACAGCTCCCTCCTCGGATCACAGCCACCGAAATTCAATCACCTGTTCTACATCAACACCCGGGATTTACTTCAGTTCTTTGCACCTTTTTCTTTGTGAGGTCATGTTTGTTTGCTAGATCATGACTTAGCCTGTTTATCTGTTAGTCCTTTAGATTGCCTTTACGTGAATACAGACCACTAGCCTGTTTTCTCAGAATACGTTTGTCTCTTCCCTGTCCGTACATTCGCTCTAGACCCCTGTTTTGAACCTATCTACTTGTCGTTTGCGGTTTGCCACTTCTGCCAGCCGTTCTGAAATTTTGCCTGATCTACTACCGAATTTGGATGGGAAACCAAGACTGTCCCAAGCGGCGAATGTAATTTGTCTTGTGGTGTCGTACTGGATCAAAACAGTAGAGGTCGGAAAACTGAACGGCGCTTTGGTCTCATTCGTCCTATCTCTACTACTGACCCGCTATTGACCTTTGCTTGTTTCTGAAGACGGGTTTTGCTAGTCTCTGGATTTGTCAAGGAAATCTGCGCACCTCCCCACTCACAAATGAGAAGATAAAATGGATGATGATGTTAGTGAATCATGCCCAGGAAGAAATCTTAAAACAACAAATATACCACTTAACACTAGTGAGATTAGTTTAATACCATTCTGTGGGTAAGTGTGTTACACTTGCCTGGTAAAGGATGCATGTGTATTTGGTCCCCAAGCACAGTGAGGAAGTTGGTTCAAGAGGCAATGTAATGTGTAAAAAAAGGGGCCATCGTTGGAGATTTATAGAACTTGGTGCCATCCGTTCTCACAAAGATGCCATTTCCATGGTGATAGGATCTATGGAAATGTTGCCACAAAAAAAAACATCACAACACAACATTTCAATCCAACACCTGGATGTTGTAATACAGCATTGGGACTTGGATTGTAAATAGATTCCTCTATTTTCCATATAAAATACTATTTGTGGATAAAATAAAAATAGAATTAAGAATCAGCACACCAGTGGTGGGTTTGGTATAGAAAAAACAATTATGCAGACATGTAACTCATAGCAACTGTAAAATATAGCGATGGATCAGTGATGTTATGAGGCTGTTGGGCTTATGTGGACCCCAGAGCACTTCAAGTCAGGGGCATCATGAACACTATTTTCTGTATAGTATTGTTCACATTTGGTATTAAGTATTTTACATCGTATTTTTAGATGAACTATGAAGCATTGCAAACATTTTGATGGTGTCTGTATGCATGGCTTCTCATTCTAGGAAACTGTGTTATAAGCACCAAAAACATTTTGCTTTATGCAATGATTTAGCATATTTATTTCACAGTTCTAACATCCACCAATTAGGTTACAAATAGCATTCATTGTGTAACTGTTTATCGTATAACATCTTTTGAGTATTTGGGAAAATGTAATTAAGCATTGAAATTATTTTCATTTAACTTTGCTTGAATATTGGCTTTGAGTAAAGGTATTGAAGCACTCAGTTGTGTCAGTTAAATACTTGTTAACGCTATGCAGACCATCCACCATCAAACAATAGACAATAAGCACTAAACAACCCCTCACACCAACGGATAATACATCCGTTACCGTCCAGTACCCATTCTCCCATGGGCAAAAAAAACGTACTTCCTTTAAAACAAATGGAGATAAAAACAACTTTCCACAGAAGAGATTCAAGGTTAGCTTCAATGTTATTCTTTGATGGATTTGAAGATCTGTCCATAGGGACCTGTCAATTAAATAGTTGTTCTTTATTGTTCCGGTACATCCCCAATAGGGAATGATTATGGGCAACTCTGTTACCAGAACAGTGGTTTGTTTTCAGAGATTTAATATGATCTCCTCCCATCTGGTCTCCAACCAGCCTTAGCTAAAAGGCGTTTGGAAATGTTGCTGCAACTTATAATGAAGAGGTAATTCAAAGGAGGATCAGGAGGAGCTGGAGTTTCATGACTAAACCTTTTCTGCTAGTAAAAGGTTCTGACATGTTCTGGAAACATTAACGAAATACTTTGGGATTTTGAGGTTTGGGAAATTGTTATACTTACCCAGTGTTAAAGTAAGTGATGGACACCATTTTTGTTTCTCTGTGTACATTCTGAAGAAAGTGTAGCATATAATTAGCTTGGCACAATTACTGGTTTAAGTAAGTAGCTCTGGCCAGCTAACAAAACCTATCATATGAAGTAATCTGTATAGCCAAAATGCTCACACATATTCACAGGAAATTAGATTCTATTCATTTCTTAATTTCTCAGACTCTGGGCAGAGGTGGTCGACTTTGGACAACTTTGGGCAGAGGTAGTTAGGGAAGATTTGAGATTTGGGTTGTGTTTACGGATGTTCACATAGCCCTAATGTTGCCCTTAAATGTCCTAAGGTGCATTCTGGGTAAAGATGAACAAGAGTCAATAGTGCGTTAGAGAAAAAAACTAAAATTAAGCATGAATTCTGCAAGTATGAAGTTTAATAATATTTTTAATAGTTTCCTAAATTTATTTGAACACAATTGTTCTTTTGTGTTCTTTCCAACCCTAACCCTAACTTTTGCAAGGAGCCAAATGTTGCAGCTTAAGAGGATCAGGCCACATACGACATGTCGGCACAGGCTACAAATTAGATTTGAAAGAGACGCAATGGAGGACATTTTATTATATTATATGATTAAAATAATTCAGAAACAAAGATGTGTGAACAAAATTTCTTGAGTTTGTGTGCGCTTTGCAGTTCAATGTTGTGTTTATTGTTGTTATCTAGACTAGCCAGATTGTTAAAGGGGCATTTTAACCTGGGGGAAGCTTAGTTGTGCATCATGTCTGAAAGATTTCTATGGCAGAGATATTTGTTTCACATTTGGAGCAAAAAAGGTTTTTGTGCAACAAAAACCCTTCACTATTACATCACAGTGTGGATTGAAGGGCAAGAGTGATATAGACAATACATATAGTCATGTTTTGTTTTCTTTCCCAAACCCTCCTTATCACATTCATCGTGCTACGTCAATTTGTGTGTCGTTACAGTTGTCCTTGATTGATTGAGCCATTAGATGTTTCTCAGCCTGTCCCATCTGCAGATGTATTGGTAAATGAACAAGGTGTCAACATTTTTCCTCTTTCCAAAGGACTACAACTCAGAGAGGCAATACATCCTGCTCTGCCAAAAACCCTTCCCCTCCCGTTCACTTGCAGGTTTGTTAAACATCAACCTGTTAGAATGGATACTGCTAGCTAGCTAGGTAAACTAACTTTCATTTGTAAAACAATGGCTGTCATCTTAATTTGAAAGATTCGATTTTGGAATTTATCTTACGTGCACATACTGAACCATCCATGTTCAAACCAGAGTAGGCTACTGAACTAATGTTTTGATAAACAGTGGTACAGTATCTTGGTGAAACTGAGAACGTAAGGACAATATTTGATTGTGATACTGTTGGACAAGCCAAAGTCTCAGCTTTGGGTTGTGTGCACTGTTTTGAAACGACACTTGTGTGGGTATGTTAACCAAATTACCTGGGGAAGAAAGACTGTTATATCTTGAGAGTGAGATTATCACAGCACTTGGAAAGTCAGGTCAGGTCAATTTTTATTCAGAGGCTTCTTTTAGACCATTTAAATACGGAGTCATTCCCCTGCTTTTGAGAATAGCTACCTAGTACTTTCTAGTTGACAACCAGCAATAGGGCTAAGTGAATGATATGCTGCACCTCAACTTTCTTCAAACTCAATGCAGATGTAAAAATACAATCCGTTTTTTAGCAGGAAAATATTGGCTCTCAAAATCACTTTCACAGATGAAACGTCAAGGGGAAATCTATTAAACTATTGTCAAACCCTCTCACAATGAACAACTCAGCCCAGACTGATAGAACGCTGACAAAGCATAAAATACATTGCCTGTGAAATCTAATGAGTATATAAGCAAGCCCGCTCATACAGTATAAGAAGAAATATTTGAACAAACCCTGACATTAGCTCTTGAAACCAACATAGTTAATTTGACTGCATTTACAACTGAATTTCCGATACAGTGTGGAACCAGATTTATGTAAAAGAGGGCGCCAATGAAAACCAATTATATATTTTTAATTTAAAACAGCAACAACAAAATCAGAGAAACATTTTCTAATGTATATATTTTTTTCTTAACAAGCACTACTAAAATGACAGTATGATGATAACTATGTGGGAACCTATTCTCAGTATAGTGTGTAGTGCAAGGCCATAGCCATGGAGTCAACAAATCAGCTGGAGGTTTGGGCCTCTCCCTCAGAAAAACAGTAATATATATATATATATATATATATATATATCTTTATAAGACTCATAGCCATCAATATGTACGCAAACTGATATTGGTGTTGTTGTTTTTCCTACAACATCATAATTAATGTTGCTCTAGGAACATCATTGCAACGGAACTGTAGTGGGTTGGTTACCCCATTTCAAAGGCAGCATATTCCCCTAATTTTAGAGAGCCCTGTGCCTAAACCTACCCACAGTTGTGCTAATATTCACTACCATGTTATGGAATCAACCCCAACACGGCGATATCAGATCAGTCATCAATGTCCGTCATGAAAAACCTGATGGATGTTACTGCCACTCTTCCTCTTTTGCATGATGACACACTGTGCATGAAAGCTGACTAACTGCTTGTACTTCAATCAAACAAGCACTAATAATGATATTTATCATAAGCAGGTACAGCTATACAGTATACTTTATAAATGAAAACAGCTACTTTGTGCATAAACTACACGCGCAGAGCAACATTAAAGATTCACACTTTACTCAGACTTCACATAGGCTTTCTAAAAAAGTAAAGACAACAATGTTACAGCAACAAACAAAATAAAGACAGCAACGCTAGTTGAATAAGCACATGAGCACCATTGTGAATGTGTGGGTAATTAGCTTTCCAAGTAACTTAGCCATGATAGCGAACGTTAGTGATGGTTGATTGATTAGTACTTGCAAAACCTTTGTTTTTACTTCATGCAATTACTGATACTTTTTACCCAAATACTATTTTCACAATTTCAGTTCTAGCCTGTCATAGCATGCCACACGTCCATTTTATTTCTTATATATCAACACATCCCCCTGTTAGATTCCTGTTCAAACCAAATGAAGAGCCATTGATGTCAGGGAAGATTTGTGTCCTTATTAGCATGAGTCCACGATGTTGCCTAGTTCTTACTTGTTCTTACCCTATTCATCTTCAAGCAATCTCCTGGTAATCTCCAAAGAATACAAAGTGTAACACAACCTTTTGTCAGATTGCATAAGAGGGGGTCAAAGGTAATAGCCAATCAGTACACAAGGACCATCCCACATCAAACCCCAGATGGCCTGCTCCTGATCATAAAAACCAATGACAACACATGGACAACCCCCTTATTAAGAGGCATGGACAACCCCCTTAAGAGTCATGATGAAGGGCCGTCTGTAAGAGGCACCAAATTCTGTCCATTGTCCTTTGTTCTAATCATGAATTGTGTCAATCTTAAACCGTTTTCTTTCCATATTCCAACACCCCCGATATATATTTTAATGACAGTGTTGGTGTACTGACACTCTTACTGAATTGATGCATTAATGGATTGTACACTGTATATCTCTAGTACTAAGCTTAATGGAAAGATACTGAGTCAAGTCATTGGGATGGAAATAAAGAAAATAAAGTGTTGATTTGGTTGTAAATGTAAGAAAGGAATGCCAGAAGGGTTGATATTGTTGGAAATGTTAGAAAGGAATGCCAGATGTTTTGGTATTGTCATAAATGTAGAAAAGGAATGCCAGAAGTGTTTATATTTGTTTCTTATGTAGGAAAGGGATGCCAGAAGTGTTGATATTGTCGTAAATGTATAAAGTAAGAATCGGGTACTGATGTAGATGAAAACCCTTTGTCTGAATGGGGTTAGGCACCGTTTTAGAACATGATAGAGAAAGACACAAATCAAGGATAAGGAAGGAATAAAGAACATATTCTTTTTTATAGGAAGATTATGCTAATTATTTCCCCCACCCATCCCTGTGTAAGTATTTCATGTATTTCCAACTTCTCCAGCAATGTCTCATGGTTCCCTTGTAACTACATGTCCTTGCAAGTAAATAAACCTGTTAATTGTGCCAAGTTAATTCTGTCTCTGTACATACTTCCTAAAGGGTTCTATTCGGTGGAATTGCCATGGCAAGTGCCATTTCCTTGTAGGGCAGAGTGCTAGATTGACGACAGTAGGTACAATGGCATCACATTCCTCCGAAATGATGGAGCGGGATGAAAGGCTTTTTTGTGTCCTTGGGTGCCCAGCTGCAGATGGGATTGTTTATTCTCTTTCTTTTTCATTTTCACTTCACTCAACGGTTATAGTCACCGGCGCTCCCACAAAGCTTTTGCCAAAATGAAATTCTCATTGGGCAATGGCGTTTTCTTTCTTGTCCTTTCAGAGAACCTGTGGCCAAAGGCAGGAAAAAAATAATTTGTGTCTCATCTGTCCCTTGTCCACCATGTATGTGGTATGCTATTCACGGCGAGCATATCCCCTTTTGCATGTATTCCCTTTCCTTTATTCTGCATCGCCATTTTTCCTTCCCCCGTCTCCAGGATCTATACACACGTCATGTGATGTGCTGGATATCGAGATGTCGTTGTTCCATCTCTCTTGTCACTATAGCCTTTTCATCTGCAGCATTTATCCTTCCAGTTTTTTTTTTCATGGCATATGTATTGGCTACCCTTTCCTCATTTGTCGTGCGTCTCCCTTCCCCGTCCGCGTCAGTGGTGTGCTACACCCCCCTGAGAGAGCGCCTCACTTATGGCTCTCACTGTTGTGGCTTGGCGGTCCTCTGCCCTTTGCACAAACAGATCGATCAGTATCCTCTCCTCGCGGCTTTTTTCTGACCTTGGCATAAAAAACAAAATGTTCACACTCAATTTGAAGATGCCACTGTCTACCAGCGATCCCCTTACATTCTTCCTTTCGCCCCTGTTACGCCTAATCCCCCTTCACATTTCTGGCTCCGCGTTTACTCCCTTCAACACTGACTTGCGACCTCTGTCCACTGGAATGTGCGGCCCCTAGACACTATCACCACGGCTTAGCTCAGCGTTGAGCTGAGCACTCTCTGTTCAGTGTTTAGGGCATTCTGGTATCCCTGGAACAGTCTGTTTGCAGTAAATGCTGATTATTGTGTTATTAGGTACCTTTCAGTCATAAAACATGACATCTCCAAGTTGTTGACTGAGCCCTTTTTACATCAGTCAATAAAAGGAAATTGCTGGTGAGCCTGTGTTTTAAATAGAAACATTCATCCGACCGTTAGATACTGCTTGACCTGAAGTAAGTACTGCAAGGATGAATTCTATTGACCGGCTATCAGAAGAGAGTTCATAATGATGCTATTACAAGTGATGCTCATGATGTTACTGCATAATGTTATTGGAACCCATGTTCCAATATAACATCTCGGCAGCGTCCCCCTTCCAAATTGATGAAATCTCACCGGTGATCCTCTTATCTCCTTGACAACACTGACACTAAATGATAGGGGATGTGGAGGAGATGGAAGGTCACTGCAAAGACATGGGTGACTCCTGAAATAGGTTTGGATCTCACAAAGCAGAAAAAAAAACGGCAACAATCTCCGGATCACCGGGCCACACGCACGTCTTTGGCAGCCGCCCAAAAAACATGGTCTCCGAAACCAGGTTCAAAAGATTATAGAGCCGAGGCCTCACTGAAGGGTCTCAATCAACAGAGACCACAGAAAGGCTACCGGGCGGACTGATCAGAGGGCTCTTGACCACGGGCAAGTATCTAATGGAAGAGTATCTCTGGAGTCCTCCACAGTGAAAGATACGTCTGAGCCATTCAGATGTACCGTATGTCCACTCACGAATGCATGGGTAGACTTCGAACTGCTCCGACTAAGGTGTAATTACCGAGGAGGGGTCATGCCTAGATGTCAGCTGTAATAGCGGTGTGCGGTGAAGGGTTAGCAACGAGGCGATGCATGATGGTGTGGTTTTTCAAGGAGGTTTTGTCTGATGGTGTTCTAGACACCAGCTTAGCCACCCCGACGGGCGTAAAAATGAAAAATAAAAGTGAAAAACAAAATCCGGGCAACATATTAAATGTGATCTGGCGGTAACGAAAGCCAAGCAGTGATAATAATAATAAGCCTTGATGGTGTCCTCTTATGGCCCATCGATTTCCAATAGTCCAGATCATAGAAAGCCGGGGCGTAATTACACTGTGCAAGCAGAGGTCGTCCTGAGCAAATATCATTATCATCAGATTAGAATGAAAGGCTGGCGCAGGTGGAATGCGGCGGGGTGAAGGAGACCCAGAGGAGAGGCATCGCTCACACGTCCCCTGACCCCTCATCCGCTCCCGAGTCCCCATCTCGCTCCCGTCTCGTCGGGGGCCTCACCTCAGCGGGTCGCCGCTGACACCAACGAAAAGAACCGCCGGTTGGGGGAAGGAGACCCATTAGGTCGGCCCGAGACAGGGGACCGGCCACGAGGAAGACGGGACGACCGGAGATCAAGTAGGTACAGAGGATGGACGGCCAACTTGTAGCGGTTAGCCGAACCGCGGGCGAGGTGCGCTGGCGGTAGGGTGGTCGCTGATCGTGTCTCGGGTCTTTTTCAAGATACCAAAGGCGATGTAACAACGCGCTGATATTACCGCGCAAGACACTGTGTCCCCGCGTTCACGGCCTGGGCTGAGCGTAGTCACACGGTTTCTACTGCGCAGAACGCTGGCGTTGATAATACAACGCTGTGGTGAATCATGTCGGCATGCTTAGCAACCTGCGCGTTCAAACGGCATCTCCGTACCCGCGGAAACTTCAAGAAACAAGGAGCGCGGCTTCGTCGAAAGCCATCTTTGGCTGTCGTTTATATCAAGGGGTGCCGAAGCGGATGTGCGATGCGCGCTTGACTGATGGAGACCCAGCGTGCCCCTTGCCTGCGGAGGCAGTGCTCCTGGGTACCCCCGGTGAGAGGTTGTCGCGCCACTCTGACGAGCCCCCCCGACGCCTCTATCTGCGGAGTGCTGCGTGGGAGCTGGGCCGGGAGCCGCGCGCATTAACATAAACAAGCCGTTCGGCTGGGGTCCGCCTGTCAGGGCCTGTCACGGAGGAGGACAGAGGAGAGCCGCCTCTGCATTAACCTCCAAGCTTATCTCCCTCTCTCCTTGCCCCTGCGGGAAAGTGGGGATTAGTGCTCAGTCAGGAATTGCTTTTGGGTCCTTGACGATTATTGAACCCCCATCCCGAGGCTATTATTCTACCCTCCCCTTGCCACTTTCCCGGTGGGAGGGAATCCCCGGTGTTTTGAGTAATCTTCCCCCCCCCCAGAACGACCCCCTCCACCCCGCACGCCGCCCACGTCTCCCGCCAGGCTAGCCCACCTGTGCCTCTGGTCGAGTGTTCATTCAGCAGGTGGCTGACAGTCCTGCCCCCCTGTGATCTCCGCGGCCCGCCTTGCCTCCTCTGGTAGAGCCAGTCACCATGACAGGGTCAGTACGGGGGAGGAGGCGCGGAGGGGAAAGGAGACTCGAGTCCGGGAGGAAGGTTGCTCCTGTCGGTGGCGGCGGTTCAACTCGTCTCCCTCATCCTTCGCCAGCCCAAGATAACCCCCCCCCCCC